>OZ023170.1:17880376-18004900 GCA_963678695.2 Diplodus puntazzo
ATCTTTTTCATCCAAACATGCTGCTGGTTCAGATTTGGAAACTTCAAGACATCTATGTAACTTGCACACATGTACACTGTGTAACTTCAGTGAGAGGGTAGGATCACAGCGTTACATACATGTTGACTTCAACATACAAGTTTTCAACACACAACATTGCTATGACGTAATGAGTTTGGTTTGTAGTCAGCAGCTGAATTACATCTGACAGTTTGTTACACACCTGAGATTTACGACAGTGTTGTTGCTCTTAGAAATTGTGCGCCAAATCACACAAAATTCCAATTTCTACATAATGTCACTTTAATTTGTATTTTCTATCATGGTTTTAGTTGTAATTTTGTTGTTTTGCATCACGTGTCCTGTTTTAACTTTAACCAAGCTCCGATGCTCCTCGTGTTCAGCCCATGACTCTGAACAGACCACAAGCTCATCAAGATCGGCTGCACAGAAAGGCAAACCAGAGGAGACAACATTCATCAAACTTCGTCACTTCAGCACTGGACAGCTCCTCTGAGACTTTCCGAACAGCAGACCAACAGACGGTGAGGCAGCTTCAGCACCGGACAGCGACACCATCTGTTCATCCGGCCTGCGCTGCCTCAAGATTGCCACTCGCTGTCTCGAGATATATGTTAATACAGAAACAGGTTAAAAAAATGTCTTAACTTTATTTCAAATGAACATCATCAGGTTGATGAGTAAATCAGTCAGTGTACTTGATAGACTCCAGTCACTGTGCAGGTGAAATAAAAGCTTTTTTTCCACAGATCACCACAGGGGGGTGTCAAACCATACTAACTGATACTGACACAGTGCATGTGCTCCTTTTTACCTCTGAGACGAGGGCGGCTGTAGTGAAGTCCCAGGATGCCAAGTCAAGGTTACCTGTGAGCCTCATTCTCAAAGAGTTGTAGTTCTCTCTAAGTAATAATAACTTTTCATGTTCTTTGACTCTTTTGCAGCTAAAAAAGTCCCCCTGCTTTACTCGACTCAGTTTCTACCACAAGAGTAAAAAAAAACAAACAGAAGGCATCATCTAATTGTTGGTAACTCAGAATCATGCTATTAAATGTGAAAAGGAACTGGAAACATATTTCAGTCATGCTGATGAGAACCCTTTGCATGGTCTCACTTTCGGGGGGTTTTGCCACAACTTCAGCCACAGGAAGTGGCTGAGCTCAGAGACCAACAGTTCTCATGAACAGAAGTGAGCATGAAGAGAGCAGAAAGCTCCTCTTTGTTCCATTGTCTCTCACCGGTCACTACTACTTTGACATCATGAGTTACAGAGTGTAGATTGATGAGGGAAAATGGAATTTAATTGATTTTAGCATAGTTCTGCTACATAACAAAATGTGATAAAGGTGGAGGTATCTAAAAACTTTCTGACTGCCCTGCGTGTGTACACAACACACAACCTCATTGAAATACAGCACAACATGTACAGAGTAGATAACAGTAAAATGTTAGTGTAATGTAATGTGATTAAATCCAATGATCTTATCTTTTTTGGATGTGAAATTGGGATGAGGCACAAACCTTTGCAAGAGAGATGAGCTAATAATTTATTCACAGTGGCCTGGAAGCGTAAACATGTCAAAGTATGCTGCGGTCAAAGCCACTGCAGCTCTTTGTGTGAAAGGTAAGAACAGAGTGAGAACTGCACTCAGACGAGGAAGTTGATGAAAAACTCTGCTCTCACATTTCTAAGATAGTGCCGACAGTGTCGGTGCTGGATGTGAAGATGGGGCACACTCTGCTCGGTGTGCTCGGGTTATTCTGTGAGTACATCTGTGACTTTCTATGCGATGTTCAGTATTTATATCAGTGTAGTAGTTGTGTGCACATGAACTTTGTTGCTGATTTGTCTTGGTTCAGATTGGAGGATTATGTTAAGTATATTACTCAACTAGTTACTGTTGCACTAGTTTTTGCTCACATACCTGGACAATGCATGTACAGTATATGATCTAAGGTATTATGTATATAGCTGTGGAATTACATGTATTGCTTATTTTACTCGGCCTCTATATATTGAAGAGTTTTAAATGTGTTTCCCACCTCTGTAGCTGTGTAGCAGAATATCATCACAGAAATGTGTGATACTGTTGATTGATAAACAATAGTTGCCACTGATGAAACTCCACCTGGATTTTGTATTTGATTCTGGTCTAATGAAGTTTTTATCTTTATTTCAGTGCTGAATACACTCCTGTACGGACATGCTGAAGGTGACTAGTTATCTTTTCTATATTGACTGATTATGTTTGTCCTATATGTCTCCTACTGTATCACTAGTACGATCACTTGATTCTGCAGTTGTGTTTTTCCATATATGTTTGATTTTACTCAGTGCACATTATGAAATGACTGGATTAGTGCTCAGTTGTTAAAGGAAGCTACTTGGAAAGTGTAGCTCTGCATGATACCACTGACTTCACACTGGAATAAGTTTAGTGACTGTAAAGCTGCTTTAGTTTGGTTCACTGAAGCTGTGTAGAAAAAGCTGTTCAACCTGCTTTGTAAGAAAGATCAGTTGAACCTTATATATATATACATACCTAATATATATATACCTTACCTTATATAAACCTAATACAAAATTATCACAGAATATTTTATTAGTCATAAAAATGGTGAGTTTTACTGCAAAAGAGTCCACTTGCTCACAGGTCTTTCTTTTGCATATTTCTGTAGCGAGAGCTGATGCTGATCCCGATATGAAACTGTAAATTTACGAAAGAGTCTGTTATCTATTTGATCATTTTAGAGCAGAATTATGGAGAAGAAGATCACTCTAATGAGGGGAAAGAACCAACAGGCGATACAGTCTCTCACAACAGTCTGTCCCTCACTGACTCATGTTGGGCAGTGACATGGTGTGTTTGCTGCCTCATGCTGTGTTTCTTGATATTACCTCTGGGAGCTGCAACAGTCACAAGTTGCCAAATGCATCACAAACAGATGGCTGACAAATAATTATCCAATCTAAAGTGTCTAAAATAATCTAAATAGTCGTAAGTCTTTGAAAAGTACAAACCTCCAGTAGAGTTTTAATGCTCTTTGGCATCATTTCTGTTTGTCTTTAAACTTTATTAATCTCTAGTCTGTGTCAAATCATCCAAAACATATTTTGTATTGATGTAATATCGCTGCTAAATAACTTGTATGTTGTCAGATAAATCACATGCTATTTTGATTGAACATATTAATAAAACATCTCTCTACCTCTGTTACATAGGTGCTGATGCAGTCCTGGAAGTTTCTGCATTCATTTTGTTTGAAGGAGACATGGTGACTCTGCGCTGCAAGAATCATACCACAAGTTATTTGATGAAAGCTACCTTTTACAAAAATGGATCATCTCTTCAGAACAGAACCCATAGGTCATCTACAACAGGAGAAATGACAATAAGAGTGTCAGTGTCAGATGAGGGCAGTTACAAGTGTAAGTTTGCTGATGGGACAGAATCTGAAGAAAGAGAGCTGAGAGTGAAAGGTAAGAAGCTGTCTCACTGTGATGAAAAAACATCATTATTATTTTAAATGCTGCACATAGAATCCAAACGATACATCACAAAAATCAAAACATCCACCTAGTAGCTCTTATGAGCCGTCAGTTGAATTTCACTGTCTTTATCCAGTGAAATGTATTTTTGGGTGCAATAAATCCTCTCAAAGAAATCCTTTCAAGCATACTCTATCACAAGGGTACAAATCAGTTCATTCAACAGTAAGATCTCCATTGTGTATTGTATTCAAAATGTTTCCTGTTTTTCTAAACCAAACAGCAGGTAGACGTAGAGTCACACTGACAGCAGACAGGACAATCATACCACTGGGGGGCAGAGTGACACTGACATGTTCTGTGGAGGATCCTGTTGGATTCAAATATGAGTGGTTCAAACAGACGTCAGACTCTTATGGAAAAACTCCTCTTCAGACCGAAAATGCTGGTGAATCAAACAGAGTTATCTTACAAGAAGGCAAATACATCTGCAGAGGATGGACAAGTGAACCAAATGTCATCACATCTGAAAGTAATGAAGTCGTCATTGAGGAAACTGGTGAGTTTAGTATTTTCTAATGGAATAAACAACCTACAGTCTTTATGTCCTTAAGCAATGACCAAAGTGTGAAGGGAAAGTGATTGTTAGTCATTCATGTTAGTCTAGTACCTCTCACTTTTCTGAAAAAAAAGAAAAATGTTGAAATCTCCTTCATCATGTCTAGAATGGGCTACTGGTTTGACCTCCTTCAGCAACACGGCTGGTTTGATCCAAGTTGTCAAACCAGCTGCTCATGTACTTGCACTTCTGTATTTGTGCATGTAGTGAACTGTAATATTTATTCCATAAACATCTTTCAGTTGTGAAAATATCAGCCAACACAAATCTTAAATCAGTATTTCCTCATTCGGCACTGTGTCATCATCACATTCCCTCCTCTGGAGTGCATCAGAGAAGGCCGGACTGTTTGGTAACTAACTGATCCAGTTATCATAATCGATGGTAGAAATCCATGATTAAATCAGATAGCATTAAACAATGGATACTGTGCACATCTCACCAACAAGCACAACAAACTTCCATTTTCAATCCCAGGCTGAGGCACACTGCTGGTTGTCATGTATAATTTATGATAATTTAAAGCAGTCAGTGTGATCGCTGTGAACATAGAAATACTGTGGAGGCACTTCTGCATAATGCTGATGGATGCTGGACTTTCTCTGTCCTCACATTGCTGAAGGGCAATGTGAATGGAGGAATTAATAACAAGTGTTTTCCAACCTCCATCTCAGACTCTTCTTTCTGTGCCAGAAATATGCAATTTCTTCTTCCTCTCTGTTGTGGTCGTGACTCACGTTTCATTGTAGAGAACCATTGATAAGAAGGATGATAATACACAGTATTCCACCTGTGACACTAACAGCTGAATAATAATAATAATAATAATAATAATAATAATAATAATAATAATAATAATAATAATAATAACAATAATAATAACAATACATTTTTTTTATATATAGCGCCTTTCAGGGTACCCAAGGACACTTAACAAAGTGTAACAAACAAAACAAAGAATAAATGGATAAACAAAAATACATGTAAGATAAAGAAATAGAAAAATTGATTGATTGGATGGGTCTGGATCTAGAGCTGATAGGCCTTATTAAAAAGATGGGTTTTTAGTTGCTTTCAAAACTTTCGCTTTTGAAAGTCTCCAGAGAAGTCAGTTTGCGGATTTCAGCTGGTAGAGAGTTCCAGAGAGTGGGGGCTGTCACACAGAAGGCTCTGTTGCCTAGGGTTTTTAGTTTGGTGTGAGGGATGGAGAGCTGGTGTGTGCCTGATGAGCGCAGCGTCAGAGACTGGGTATAGGGGTGGAGGAGGTCAGACAGATATTGGAGGGCGGTGATTTAACTGGGAGCCAGTGAAGGCAGATGAGAGTGGGGGTGATGTGTTGCCAGGGTTTGGTGTCGGTGAGGACCCTGGCAGCAGAGTTCTGCACATACTGGAGCCTGTCCAGGGTTTTGGAAGGGAGTTCCGACAGGACTCCATTACAGTAGTCCAGGTGGGAGGTGATGAAGGCATGGATGAGGGTCTCAGCCACAGGTTCAGAGAGATAGGGCCGGAGTCTGGAGATGTTTTTGAGATGGTAAAAAGCTGATTTTGTAATGGATTTTATGTGTGATTGGAAAGATAGTGTGGAATCAAGGATGACACCCTGGTTGCGGACTTCCGTGGATGGGGAGATAGAGCAGCCGTCCACGTCCAGGAGAAGATCTCCAACCTTCTGAAGCAGTGCCTTGGAGGCCACAACCACGAGCTTTGTTTTATTGGTGTTTAGTTTGAGTAGATTTGATGTCATCCAGAGTTTTATATCATGCAGGCAGTTGACAAGTGACTGTGGGGGTAGCTGGGTGGATGGTTTGAAGCAGAGATATAATTGAGTGTCATCAGCATAGGAATGGAAGTTGAGACCATGTTTGCGAATTATCTGACCAAGGGGGAGCATGTAGATGGTGAAGAGGAGGGGTCCAAGCACAGAGCCTTGAGGCACACCCTGGTTGACTGGAGCTGGGGTCGAACCGGAGTCTTCAATGGTGATGAACTGTTTCCTGTTTGTTTAATAGGACTGGAACCAGGAGAGTGCTGTATCTGTGTGGCCAAGGTAGTCAGATAGGAGGATGGTGTGGGAGATTGTGTCAAAGGCTGCAGAGAGGTCCAGGAGGATTAAAATACTGATGTGGCCAGAATCTGCAGCGATGAGGAGGTCGTTGGTGATCTTGATGAGGGCAGTTTCTATGCTATGGCGTGCCCTGAATCTAGACTGAAGGGGTTCATAGAGCTCATGGTTGGATATGTGCTGCTGGAGTTGGGCGGCAACTGCTCTTTCCAGGATTTTGCTTAGAAAAGGAAGGTTTGATATCGGCCGGTAGTTGTGTCAGTCATCTGGGTCCAGACCTGGCTTCTTGAGGATGGGGGTTACTGAAGCTTTTTTGAAGATGGACGGTACCATGCCAGATCATAGGGATGCCACCATGAGGGGGGCATAGGGCAGGCAGGGAAGACTTGACCAGAGTTGTTGGCATGGGGTCCAGAGAGCAGGTGGAGGCTTTCGCCTGGGAGACTAACTTAGCAACAGAAATAGAGTCCACAGGAGAGAAGGAGGAAAGAGAGCACTGGGGCAGGTGAACAGTGGGAGGATCAGCTATCTGTGTCAGAGGTGTATGTGGTAGGGTGGTGGCAGATGCCAGGAGTTGCTGGTGAATGGTAGCCACCTTTTCCTGGAAGAAGTCCAGGAACTTGAAACAGAGGTCAGGGGCACCAGAAAGCTGGGGGACATCGTGAGGGCGAAGGAGCCGGTTAATGGTGGAGAATAACATTCTGGGTTTTTTTTTTCTGGTCTCCAATGAGGGTGGTGTAGTAATTTGTTTTAGCCTTAGAGAGAGCTTCTTTATAAGACCTAACATGGTCTTTGTAGGCTTCATGGTGGACGGTGAGGCCAGATCCTTTATAGAGCCTCTCCAGGCGGCGACCAGTAGTCTTAAGGGTGCGGAGTTCAATGGTGAACCAGGGGGCAGAATGTGTGAATGACACAGTCCGGGTTTTAAGAGGGGCAAGGGAGTCAAGACCCCAGGAGACAGCAGTATTATAGTGGGCCACCAGCCCATCCAGTGAGGTGTTGAGGGGATCAGAGGCCAGGTGGGTTTCTAGGATGTTGGTCAGGGCCAGAGTGTTCACTGTCTTGATGTTCCTGTATGTGATGTTTCGACTCATGTGCTGCTTTGGCACAGGGACAGGAACAGTGAAGAGGACAGCATAGTGGTCAGAAACAGCGAGGTCCAGGCATTGTAGATGGGAGGGAGCTGTGCCTGTGGAGCACACCAGATCCAGTGTGTGGCCTTTGACATGGGTGGGACCTTTAACATGCTGTGTGATGTTGAAACAATCCAGGAGTGACAGGAATTCAGAGGCAAAGGGGCAGCTGGTGGAGTCCACATGGATGTTGAAATCACCAAGCAGGAGTGTAGATGCAGACATGGAGCAGATGGAGGTGAGTAGCTCAGACAGCTCAGACAGGAAGGTGGAGGAGGCTTTTGGAGGGCGGTAGATGAGGACAACCTGTAGCTGTGTATGCCCAGCCAGAGCCAGGATGTCAGCTCAATGTATGACTGCCAGCCCACCACCACGGCTATTAGAGCGGGGCCTCTGGATGTAAACATAGCCTGGGGGAGAGGCTTGATTCAGAGCGTAGCAGTCCTGCTGATGCTGTCATGTCTCAGTTAGGCAAAGAAAGTAAATTTTCCTGTCTGTGATGATGTCATGGATGATTAGTGCTTCGTTGTTTAGTGAATGAGGATTCAGCAGCATGAAAGCTGCAGTGTTGTTCACAGATGCTGATGCAGGGGATGTGGAGGAAACAGCACCATTCACACTAGCCAAGGGTCTCAGATAGCTTTGTGTGTGCACCTGTGGTTGGTTTTGATGACGTTATGCTGGTGCGATGGAGTGCCTGTCAGTCAGCACGGAGGAAATAGCAGCACCGCAGTCAGCGCTGCAGGGAATAGCATTGTCCGTATAAATAGAGGCCCTGTGCATATAACGGGGGCGACAAAGGAGACCAAGAGATTTACTCTCAGCGATGGAGTTTGGGGTGAAGTTACAGCAAAGGTCCCGGAGCTCCTGTGCTGAGTATTTGAAGAGCATGCCAGCAGCGGCAGAGCAGCGCCCATGCAACATCGCTGTGAGGTGGGGGAGACCACAGTAGCAGAGGAGAGTGATGCAGGAGCCAGGCGGCAAATAATCCTGAGGTTGTGGTGGAGGGAGGACCAACGGAGTAATGTTGAATAGCCCACAGAGAATTGAGTACACCGGTTTGGAAGTTAGCGTTACTAGGCTAACAGCTGATCAGTGGAGAAAGGTGAGTCCACCGAGCCAATTGTTCAGGTGTGCAGCCTTCAAAGTTTGTAGCACAGCCCAAGAGCTTGTAGAGACAACTTGACTTTCATATTTCAGCAGAAAAAGCAGTCAAAAGTCCTCGTCAAAAGACACGTGACAGTCATGTTACATAACCTGCTAACATGTACTGTAATAGATGCAACTTGTGTTCAGAGTGCAGAGAGAAATTAAAACTCCACTGGAGGAGCATGGATGATTTTCATCTTAATCAGGACAAGATGGTGGTGCACCTCAGCCTCTTGTGGTCAAAATGAGTATTACAGAAAGAAACTCTTAAAAAGATTAGGCCTTAATTTCCTCTTGAAATTTTTTTTTTCACTCGTAGTCGCACATGAAAAAATAAAAATTTAAATGAACTTAAAATATGGATCACCTGAAAATAATGTCTCACTTGCCCTTCAGGTCTTCTGACATTTTCGTACTGTACAGTACAGTTTCTTACTGTGAAATCTTGACCATGAACAGTTCCAAACAAGGCTGTTGCGACTCTGCAGCCAAACTGGTCTGAAATATACAGTGGAGAGAGGATCACTCTCAGATGTGAGATCAAAGATGGAGGAGACACTGAGTGGGAGTATGAACAACCAGCTCAGAAAAAACTTCAAATCAAAATTAACTCAGAATCAGATCTGTTTCTGCATCCCACAGTGTAGTCTACAGGTGTAAAGGCAGAAAGAAAAGAGAACAGTTTTCAACAGATTGGAGTGATCCCTTCAAACGGACAGTATCAGTTCTCCACCTTTCAGCTTGATCCCCTCCCTACCACCGTGGTCAAATCTTGCCTCCCATCTGTGCTTCCCCTCATCTCTGCCATCATTCACTCTTCACTCACCAATGAAATTGTTCCTCCTTCCCTCAAAACTGCAGCCATTACCCCTATCCTGAAAAACCCTGGCTGAGATCCCAATAACTACAATAATCTCCACCCCATCTCCAACTTACCTTTCATATCCAAAATCCTTGAAAAAGTAGTTGCCACTCAATTACATACACATCTAACACAAAATTCCCTTTATGACCCTTACCAGTCTGGTTTCCGCCTCCACCACAGCACCAAAACTGTCCTCATAAAAATCACTAACGACCTCCTTATTGCAGCTGATTGCGGTTCTCGCTCCATCCTCATCCTCCTTGACCTTAGTGCAGCATTTGACACCATCTCCCACCCTATCCTCCTCAGCAGACTCTCCTCCATCGGCATCACTCACACCCCCCTTCACTGGTTCCACTCCTATCTCTCAGGTCGTACTCAGTTCATCCAGCTCAAATCCTTTAAATCCGACCCCTCCCCAGTCACTACAGGTGTGCCCCAGGGCTCTGTCCTGGGCCCCCTTCTCTTCATTACTTATCTCCTCCCCATTGGCACAATTTGCAGCAAATTTAACATTCATTACCACTGCTATGCCGATGACACCCAGCTCTACCTCTCTAGTAAACCAATCTCATTGACAGCTCCTCAGTTTTCCCCTCCCCTCAGGTTAAGAGTCTGGGTGTCATCCTCGACAGCACTCTATCATTCAAATCTTACATCAATAACACCACTCGTTCTGCCTACTACCACCTACAAAATATTAACCGACTCCGTCCCTCCCTCATACCCACAGTCACAGTCTTGTCACCTCCTGTTTAGATTACTGCAACTCTCTTCTTCTCGGCCTTCCTCACAAGTCCCTCCATAAGCTTCAACTGGTTCAAAACTCTGCTGCACGAATCATCACCAAAACCCCTTCTTCCCATCACATTACCCCCATCATACAGCAGCTTCACTGGCTCCCGTTCAAACAATGAATTCAATTCAAAATCCTTCTGTACACCTTCAAAGCTATTCACAACCTGGCCCCTCCTTACTTGTCTGATCTCGTTCGCATCTCCACTCCAGCACGCTCCCGCAGATCCTCCTCTTCCCTCCGCCTCACTGTCCCCCCTGTACACCTCTGCACAATTTCAGCCGCTCTGCTCCCCCGCTCTGGAACTCCTTACCACCCGACATCTGTAATACCAACTCTCTCCCTGTTTTCAAAACCAGACTCAAAACCCACCTGTTTAAAATTGCCTATTCACTTCACCCTTAACTGTAACACCGCCCTACCTCTATTGCTGTTTAATTAAATGTTGTACACTGTATGTTCATTGATGTTTTGAATGTTGTTTATTCTATGTTTTTTTGTATTTGGATGTCTGTATGTTAATCTATTGAATGTTTTAAATTGATCTTTTTTTTTATCCATTGTTTTATTTTGATGTCCCCCTGTAAAGTGTCCTTGAGTGTTTTGAAAGGCGCTTCTTAAATAAAATGTATTATTATAATTATTATTATTAGTATTAGACAGTAAGTCACATCTCATTTCTTTCAAAGTGAAGATTGTAAGGTTAATTAATAGACTGTTGTGGTTCATATAAATATTTAAAAAGAATCTTCAGTATGTACTGATTGTGAAGAATGTATTTGATTTTCCTCTATCAATGTTTTCGTGTTGAAAAATCATTGTCCAACAGAACCCCAGTCTGTCCTCACTGTGTCTCCATCATGGCTGAGTGCTGGAGCCTCAGTAACTCTGAACTGTAGTGTTAAAGATCAATCTGCAGGATGGAGGTTCTACTGGTATAAGGCTGTTCCTGATCCATCAGACAACTCCTACAGCTATGAGCTGCTACCTGGCAGCAGCAGTGGGACTGAACAGGATTCCTACATTGTTCATGGACAGACACACACAGCAGGATATGTGTGCAGAGCTGGAAGAGGAGATCCAGTGTTTTACACTGATTACAGTCAATCTAAGTTTGTCTGGTCTGCAGGTCAGTCTGTCTCTGTCTCTTAAGAAACAGATGTTATATCAGCTCTGTTCATCTTTTGTCTACATGATGATAAACATACAATATCTTGAAAAAAAGGAATTTAATTTCCTGTGGTCTATGATCTTGTTTCTCCCACTAACGTCAAGCTAAACGTCACACTTTTCAACTCACTGGGTGCTTTTACGTACCGGGCTGGTCAGAATTGACTTCTTTCCTTCTGTCCTCACTCTTTTACCAACAACACAAACAGAGAGATATGATATCTTAGCTAAAACTTTACTCTCATTTGCAATAAGTACTTTTAGTCTGGATACTGGAGCAAGAGCTCAAATCACAATTTTGTCAAAGTACTGAACTTTGTTGCAATAAAAACAAAAACAAAGCTAAAGTCTATTTGAAATGAGATATTTTATATCTAAAGATCTCTGTGCTCTGTCTGACTTCTTATCACATGCTGTTTTTCAGATTTTCACTCATCAGCGTCTCTCACAGTGAGTCCTGACAGAGCTCAACACTTCACCTCTGACTCTGTCTCACTGAGCTGTGAGGGAAACTCTACTAAGTGGAGAGTGAAGAGGTTTAATAAGAACCGATACCTGTCAGACTGCACCACCTGGGGGACAATGACTGGATCTACATGCAAACTGAAGAGTAACCGGCTCAGTGATGCAGTGTACTGGTGTGAGTCTGGATCAGGAGAGTTCAGCAACGCAGTCAACATCACTATACAGAGTATGATTTTATTATGTTTTGTTTTTCTTTGACTTATCATTTCAAACACCCCATTATGTGTTGAGGAGTACAGTACACTGACATGTTAAGAGTTCTGCCCAACACTCTGCTTCATGATCTCTCCAGTAATTAATTGTTGTCACTTAATAAACATAGTTAATCACCATCCATGATCACCATTTAAAATCCAGTGTGAAGGATTCAATGACATTTAGCTGTGAGGTTGCAGATTCAGCAGCTGAAAGGGTTCTTGAACAGTAAGACACACAAGGTGCATGAAGATAAAATGTCAGATTTCATGATCTCTGTTAAATCAATGAGAAAAGTCAAAGAAAAAAACCCAGTATGTATCTTTTCTCATCTCTCTACATCCACTCATTCTCAAGTTCCTCGACCAGCTGATCTCTGACTGAAACCTCGTATTCTTTGACTGTTTAACAGATAAAAATATGATCCTGCTGAGCCCTGCCCGTCCTGTGACTGAGGGAGATTCTGTTAGTCTGAGCTGCAAATTAAGAAGACAAACATTTGACTCCATTGTGTTTTTCTATCACAATGAGAAAGTCATTCAAAATGACACCAGATGGGAGTTAAATATCTCTGCAGTGTCAAAGTCAGATGAAGGATTCTACAAGTGTCAACACTCAGGACAAGAGTCAGCACAGAGCTGGATGTCAGTTCAGGGTGAGTAGGATTAAAATGATTGCTGCACTTTCTTTCTGTAAACTGTGTTTCTGTCTGAGAAAGAAACAATGTGATGTGACAGAATTGAGGTATTTATTAAAGAACTTTGTAAATTCAGTGTTAGAAACATGCTATATAAGTTTATGAACAGTTACTATGTGTTATTTCTTACAGCAGTGTCCAGGCCTGAACGCTCTTCATCTCCTGTACTGTTGATTGTTGGGCTGATTTGTGGAATCGTTCTTATTATTCTTCTGCTCCTGTTGTATCGCTACAGACCTTCCAAGGGTGAGACCTTCTTCTTCTGTTATTAGATGTTTTGTGTTTATGTTGAATTGAAATACAGACATATTCTGATCTGATGAGATAGAACAGCAGTACAACAACTCACAACACAAAACCATGTAACAACAAGTCTTCATCTTTTTACAGATGCGTGCTTCAAGAGGTTGGTGCAAAACTGTTTTCTCACATTTTTAACATAACAGCAAGACATTCAATGTTCCTGTTTATTAAATGTTTTGTATTTGCTTCATGTTTTAGGCCGATCCAGTCTGAGAGCTCCAACACAGATCAGAATGAGGCTCAGTGCAACACATACGACTCTCTTCTCCATGGTAAGTATGCAGTAATCTCTGTATATTCACACTTCTAAAGGACACACATGACCTGAGGATCCTGTTTTTGAGTATAACATTGACAAGATGACTCTGACGTTGGCTTGTTTTCTGCTCTGTAGGTGATGTCTGTCTGTATGAATCAATCAATCGCTCTAAAGACACTGAACATGGTACAGTTTATACCTTTTATTAATATGAACATTTCATTAGAAATGTAACATCTTCATGATTTAAGTGAACTGATTCCAAGTAATCGATATAAAATCCTGTAACTAAATATGTACACTTCAGTTGCAGGTGGATCCCAGGATGTCACATATTCTTCGATTGAACTGGAAGAAGGTTGAGTAGTTTAAATACAGTCAGAAAATAGAAATACAATTTATTCCCTGTATGGATTCATGTGATTGTCTTCACAGGGCCGCAACATACACCAGAGGAATCAATTTATTCTAATGTGAGGACAGGAGCTGCAGAGACAGTCAGTCATCATAACACTGCAGGTAACTATGAGTGCACGTGCGGTTTATGTCAGTCACCTACCACTAGGTGTCACCAGGGTTGGAAATGTACAAAATCCCAAACATACCTAATGCATTTTCGACTTTAGGGTGTTTCAAAGCGTGTCTGTGTTTATCAGTATTGTCTGTAATATTTATTGAATGCATTTCTATATTGCAGATATGGCAAAAAAACAAACAAAACAGAATTGTTTTTGTAAAACAAAAATAGATAATCAAAAGACACATGAGCTGAGGTGTTTAGAGGTGTGTAGATCAAATTTAATTCTGAAGTGTTTTGAGTTCCATTCAAACATCAGACGCTGCTGTATTGTCATGAAACAAACACAAAGGGATCCAATATGTCCATTATTTTTATTCTACCTACCAATTCATCTCTTCATCCATAAAGCTGCACAGTGTCAGCCAGAATAACATGTCAGAAATCATCCTCACACTGTATCTTTGTTTTCTGTGGTTTTCTTCCAGCTCTGTGAGGAGAGAGGAGAGGAGGAAGAGGAAAGTGGTTGACAGCATTTCATTAGGCTGCTGTAGAAATATGAGACATGCTCAGTATTCTGTACAGTTAATTTGTTAGCAGATGATGCAAAATAATGGCTTCATATGGATTTTATTATTGTCTTTTAGCACAAGACTACTGAAGCAGAATCCCTGTTTTATTTACACACTTCATCGTTACTTTTCATTTTTACAGTTATGTTGTCACCTTTTGTTTTTGTTGAGTTTTTGTAGGAAACATTGAATGCAACTTTGATACAATATGTTTGAGCTTGTGTAGCAGGGTACCAGCTTTAAAGTCAGCGTCTTTGTTAAGTGTTAGATCCAGGATAGACGTCAACACTGACTTTTGATAGAAGTAATAATCTGCTATCAAACAACATCTCCTATTGCATGTGCAGTATGTATGTTTTCTCTCATTTTTAAGTTAACTGAGAGGTATTGTGTGTATTTTTTCACCTCAAATTATCTTATATTCATCATATTTTAAAATCTTTTGTATATTTTATACGTCAATAAACAGTTTGTTTTCCAGCAGTAAGCTGTCAGTTGTGTTTTTAATTCCTTTTTTGACTGCACAGCCAAACTGCCACAGAGCCCTGTAGCAATGATCATGTCCCTTAATGTCAGTGTGTCTTAAAGTGTTTATCTTTTTCATCCAAACATCCTGCTGGTTCAGATTTGGAAACTTCAAGACATCTATGTAACTTGTACACATGTACACCGTGTACCTTCAGTGAGAGAGTAGGATCACAGCGTTACATACATACATAAATACATACATGTACACGTAATGAGTTTTGTTTGTAGTCAGCAGCTACATTACATCTGACAGTTTGTTACACACCTGAGATTTACGACAGTGTTGTTGCACTCATGAACTGTGGGGGGCGCCAAATTGCACAAAATTCCAATTTCTACATAGTCTTGCTTTAATTTGCATTTTCTGTCATGGTTTTAGTTGTGGTTTTGTTGTTTCCTGTTTTATTTTGAAGTTCTGCATCATGTGTCCTGTTTTAACTTTAACCAAGCTCAGGTGCTCCTTGTGTTCAACCCATGACTCCGAACGGACCACAAGCTCATCAAGATAGGCTGCACAGAAAGACAAACCAGAGAAGACAACATTCATCAAACTCTGAAAAGTGGCTGGCGAATTATGCATACCAAAAGCCATGACCTGCAAGAAGACCTGATCTGACCTGACTTCTTGCATAGACTGCAACGTTTATCTGGATGCACTCTATATAAATGCTGTTTGAGGGGTTGTGAAGTAATAATAACTCTGTGAACTTCTCTTATTTTAAACTTTTCATGTTCTTTGACTCTTTCGCAGCTGAAAATGTCCCCCTGCTTTACTCTACTCAGTTTCTACCACAAGAGAAAAAAACATCTTGAAGTGTAACTCCTGCTATCACCGCATCACGTCTTTATGTGTGAAACGGAAATGGAAAGTTTATACTTAGCTCATGCTGATGAGAACTGGCTTTCCGTGTTCTTCTCATGCTACAGTTTGTTATACAGTAGGGTTACCCTGCCCAAAGGCATCTCACTTTACAGATATCTTTACTCCATCTTATCACGCTGCAGCTCACAGGCCAGGTTACGTCTTAAAGATTAAAAATTGTTAAACATTGACAGCTAATATAATACTTGGGCCTTTTTAGATTAATATCTGAAGACACCTGACTGACAATCTTTTCTAATTTGTTAAATTACATTTTTTGCTGAAAAAAATATATAATGCACAAATATGACTTCAATTTAATTTTAGTACTGGTCTGACATATGCAATAATTACTGTTAATGACACATTTTCATTTGACATAGGGATCAGGAAGAAACTTTTGCACAAGAGACAGGTTAATATATAAAATTAACTAAAACTATAAAATAAGAATGAAATTTAGAATGAAATTCAATGCATTGCTCAAGAAATTGATGAATAGTGTTGGGGAGGTCACATGTTTTGTGAGGTTGCAGAGCTTGTGAGGTTCTTCCTGATATAGATTGGATCATCCTGCAGATCACTGCTGCCTCAGTTGGAAACATTTTATCTGAGAATTCTTCAGTTTTAATCGCACAATTTAAAGGCAGTACTGTAGAGGAAAGTGTCTCCTCCCCCCAGCACAGAAACTTTTCATGGTCTCACTTCAAGGTGGTTTTGCCACAACTTCACCCACAGGAAGTGACTGAGCTCGGAGACCAACAGTTCTCATGAACAGAAGTGAGCATGAAGAGGGCAGAAGACAATCTCTCACAGCTCCACTCTGTTCCATTACTAGTACTCTGGCTCAAACTTTACAGGTTTTATCATAAAAAAATAAATTTTTTAGCAACAGTGAGTGATTTAGCTGTCATTAAGAGGACCAATATCAGTTTTCAAATCTGATGCGCCACTAAAAAATGTTAAGAAAGAACAGTCATGGAATTTAAATTGAATTTATTAAAAGACAGTGGCATAACATAGGTCTACTTTTTGTAGAGACAAATATAAAATTTAAAAAAACTTACTTAACATAGAAGGAACATTTATCTGGTGATGTAACAGTCTCAGTTTAATAATGATGGCTCTATATGACCTACATATTCAAACAAGACCACCAGTGAGAAGACTTTCTGAAGAGTTGTTAGTTTTTCTGAATGCAGCACAACTCAAACTGGATCAGAAATTGCATCTGTCTCTCACCATTCACTGCTGTACATTTTCTTTCTAAAATAAGGTCCAATGAGGTCCACCAGAAGGGGCCTGACTACTTTCCACTTTGACATCATGAGTTACTGAGCGTAAATTGATGAGGGAAATTTGAATTTAATTTATTTTAGCATAATTCTGCAACACAACAAAATGTGATAAAGGTGGAGGTACCTAAATACTTTCTGACTGCACTGTGTGTACACACAACACACACCCTCACTGAAATATGCAATCACATGTACAGATTAGATAACAATAAAAGTGTGATGTAATATGATGAAATCCAATGATCTTATGTTTCTAAGATGTGAAAAAGGATGAGGAACAAACCTTTGCAAAGGAGATGAGCTCATAATTTATTGACAGTGGACAGGAAATATAATCATGTCAAAGTATGCTGCGGTCAGCGTCACTGCAGTTGTTTGAGCTTTGTGTGAAAGGGAAGCAAGAACAGAGTGAGAACTGCACTCAGATGAGGAAGTTGATGAAAAACTCTGCTCTCACATTTATAAGAAATTCAACTTCTATATCCTTTCTGCTGCATTTTTATTAATACAAAGTAGGAAGTTTGATCAGAAACAGAGTGACAGTGTCGGTGCTGGATGTGAAGATGGGGCACACTCTGCTCCGTGTGCTCGGGTTACTCTGTGAGTACATCTGTGACTTGTGATGTTCAGTATTTATATCAATGTAGTAGTTGTGTACACATGAACTTTGTTGCTGATTTGTCTTGGTTCAGATTGGAGGATTATGTTAAGTATATTACTCAACTAGTTACTTTTGCACTAGTTTTTGCTCACATACCTGGACAATGCATGTACAGTATATGATCTAAGGTATTATGTATATAGCTGTGGAATTACATGTATTGCTTATTTTACTCGATATATTGAAGAGTTTTAAATGTGTTTCCCACCTCTGTAGCTGTGTAGCAGAATATCATCACAGAAATGTGTGATACTGTTGATTGATAAACAATAGTTGCCACTGATGAAACTCCACCTGGATTTTGTATTTGATTCTGGTCTAATGAAGTTTGAATCTTTATTTCAGTGCTGAATACACTCCTGTACGGACATGCTGAAGGTGACTAGTTATCTTTTCTATACTGACTGATTATGTTTGTCATATATGTCTCCTACTGTATCACCCTTGATCACTTGTTTTTACAGTTGCATTTTTCCATATATATTTCATTTTACTCAGTGCACATTATGAAATGAGTGGATTAGTGCTCAGATGTTAAAGGAAGCTACTTGGAAAGTGTAGCTCTGCATGATACCACTGACTTCACACTGGAACGAGTTTAGTGACTGTAAACTGTTCAAACTGTTCAAACTGCTTTGTTACAAAGATCAAATGAACAAAACCTCATCTAAACCCAATACAAAATCAAAACAGAATTGTTACGACTGCCGAGGTTGTATAAACTTATGAGTTTACCTACACTCATGTATGAGCAGTGTTGGGTATAGTTACTTTGGAAAGTAGTTAATTAGGTTACAACGTTACCATCAATTAAAAGTAATCAGTTACGTTACAGCGTTACCTATGAATAAAAGTAACGCGTTAGAGTACTCATGCGTTACCAAAAATTAAGAGCCGTTTGCAGCGCCGCGCACATGCTGCGACTTAACTGACACACACAGCCTCCTTTAAATGCACCGAGAAGTCGTGACAATGATGAACAACGTCAGTCATCCAACCAAATTAACTCTGCAGGATAACAATAACAGGAAAGACAGTCAGCAATATGCCACATAGCGTTTTATTAATTTTTTAATTTTTAAATTTTTTTTGCGGTCGACAGAAGCTTTTCACCAACGCAGAGTGTGCATGTGACCATTATGTTGTTCTTGTCCTTTTCGCTGGTGAATTGAAAATAATGTGCGTACTTCCACGATGCAAAAAATGTCCTCTCTGCCATCTTGCCGGGGGTTCGTAAACACTCACTCACACACACACACACACACGCACGCACACACGCGCACGCGCGCGCGCGCACACACACACACACACACACACACGCACACACACAGGTAACGTAGGTCAGCAGCAGGGCACAGACGCATCACAGCGCTGCGCCTCCGCTGACACATCCGCAGGTGGCACAGTACTGTCTGACAAAAAGCAGGCTGCAGTCGGGATTTTCCTTTCCTTATCCGGAGAAATACTTAAAATAACGGATTGCTTTTTTAAAAAAATAACGACGTTGCTGATTGCTTGACGCACGTAACTAACGCGTTACGTTACACGAAAAAAGTAATTAGAGTACTCTAGCGCGTTACTTTGTCACGCGTTACCCACAACACTGTGTATGAGTGGGTGTCCAGGGAGCTGATTGGAGCTGATTGGTTCCTATCTTGAAGCCAGAAGAACGGCTGGCTCTTTTCAGTTCCTGTGGGTCTCCTCTCTCAGCCAGACTGCCAGCATGTCTGTTTGTCTGCAAGATGTGTTTTTAAATAAAACCTTTAAAAACACTTTGCTGCTGGTGGTGCTTGAGGGATGGGAAGAGGAGAGTCTCATTTTCATGTTGCTCCAGGGTTTGCCCTCGGCCCTGGTCATAACAACTGGGGGCTCGTTTGGGCTCAGTGAGCCATTGAAGACTAGCCGGGTGAGTTAGCCCTCTTGGTTGGCAGGTAAAGTTTGGTTGTCTCTGCAGTTTGTTTCTTTTAGTTTTATGCTTTGCATAGCAGCTTGCTTTTGTTTGAGATGTCTACTTTGTTTTGGTCACATTGGTGACGTTGTGATGTGTGGCTGTAATTAACACATTTGTGTGCAGTAACTTGTAGTTTGTGAACTTTGGTTGTGGTAACTGTACTCCACTTTTGTTGGGTCACTTGTGGTTGCAGCTTAAGTGCAAGCTGGCAACATTTGTGTGTAGTGGTCACTACAGAGCAACGCCTTTTGTGTGATGGTTGTTGCAGTCCACTTTTGGTGTGGTCACGTAGGTGTTACTGCTTTAGTGTATTTAATTACAGTTAGTGTGTTTGGAATGGAGTCCCGTCACACATCAGTGAATCTTGACTGGTGGGTGTGGCTTCCCAGTTTGTCTGGTCACTTTCGTTTCTAGGTTACTACCTCCTTTACAGTAACATGTGTGGTTGGAGACCACAAGGTGTCCATTTTGTGTTGTTGTGGCAGTTCCCTTGTGTTGTGTCTATGTGTGCTGCTGTTAGTGAATGGCAGAAATTCTGTAGTTTAATTAACTGTTGTGAGCTGTTTGTTTTATGGCTGTTCCACTCCACTGTCATGTCGGTCAATTTATGATGTTTTGTGGTGTGTGTGTGTGTGTTACCACAGTAATTGTGTATTTGGTTTTGTGTTCTCTCCCCATGGTGGTAGCCATTTTGTTAGTTGGATTGGCACCCAATGATTTTGCATCCTGTGCAAAAGATGTAGTGTAATTTTTATGTAGAGTGTGGTTCTACTTTTCTCTGTTTTCTCGTGTTTTCTGTACTTGCAGCTGTTTGTGGTGTCAAAATTGTTCAACAAATCAGTTAATTGAAACAATAAGTGTTTTCTACAGAGCCCCCCTGGTGACACTGGATTAAAAAAAAATAATGAGTGGCCACACTATCTCGTGGCCACGAGATAGTAATGCCTGGCCATGCGTTATTTTTTTTTAATCCAATGTCACCAGTGGGTGTTCCGTAGTTTTCATTGAGTTATGGAAAAAATTAAAAACCTTTTTAATTGTATGTCCATTACAGTTATTTCCTGTTTTTTAATTGTTTTTCTAAACCAAACAGCAGGTAGACGTACGACCACATTGACAGCAGACAGGACAATCATACCACTCGGGGGCAGAGTGACGCTGACATGTTCTGTGGAGGATCCTGGTGGCTTTAGATATCGGTGGTTCAGACAGACGTCAGACTATTCTTCAAAAATGTATCTTCAGACTGAAAATGTTTATAAATCAAACAGAGTTACTTCACAAGGAGGCAAATACACCTGCAATGGATGGAAAAGATGGCCAAATATCGTCACACCTGAAAGTAATGCAGTAATCATTGAGGAAACTGGTGAGTTTGGTATTTTCTAATGGAATACACAACCTACAGTCTTTATGTTCTTAATTGTGAAGGGAAAGTTGATTGTTAGTCACGTTAGCCCAGTACCTCTCACTTTTCTGACAAAAAAAGAAAAGAAAAATGTTTAAATATTCTTCATCATGTCAAGAATGTGCTACTGGCTTGACCTCCTTCAATTTGTTCACAGAAACAAAGATTTGAGGATGCTTCCTTCATGCTGCTCAATTCAATTTGCCAATATCTTGAACTGGGTGAAGACATAAGGCTGAATGTAGGATTTGTGGACTGACACTTTTCTGCCAAATAGTTTTCAGTGGCTGAGATTGTTTGTTCTTGTTTTATTCTAATTTTAAACACTTGGATTGGAGCCTGTGTTTTTGTGCTAAATATATTTAAAAATTTGGACAGGCAGTGATGTCAGATGAACATCTTTCTTCATTAACCCTTTGTATATGTAGTGCCAATCATCTTTTGTAAGGAAATTGTTCTTAAGGAAACGTTTACACAGTACTGCTGCTAATACTGTAGTTGTGAACAAGAGGAAGTGGAGGTGGTTGGGAAAACACACAATCAGTATGTTGTGCTGGGAGTTAAACATTAATGTTATTAATGCCAAAATCACTACATGTTTTTATTTTAACCAGATTTTAAGCAGAACAAACTTTAAATCCTGATATTACAAAAGTGTTGATATGTTCATAAAGGCCTTTTATCTAACTGTTCATAAAAAGTGCAGAATCCAGCCTGCGTGATAAACTGGACATTAGACTCAAGACTAACAAAGAGGGATATTGAAAATGTTCTTCCATATTGCTGTGGTCAAAACAGATGTAGGAGATACACTGCTAAATAACAAATGTAATTAATCACTTGCGATTAATAACACACTCGTAAATGGGGCACCACCTCCGTTGTTTTATCTATTTGAATAATCCGACTGGACAAGTTTAACTTGGAGCAGTTCTAATCGATATATATTTAATATATATTTCATCTCATATCTTGAAGCAATGAATTCTACACAGGGATGTCCGCTTTGAGAGCGCTGGGGGCAGAGCTGGTCTTGGCTTGGAACAAAAGTCTCTGTTTGTTTGGAAACCGCTTGCACAGCTTCTAAAGCAGCCAATTACTGCAACATCTTTATCGATAATGAAGGTCTTAATAAAGGTCTTAATTAAACTAAACTATCGCTTTTAATGTTTCGAGATTGTGTTTGAACTTTCCCAGAATTTCACCATGGCTTAATCGGTGGACTCTGTCTACATGAAAGGAAATGACATGATTAAAATCACTTATCTTTCAAAAAGAAGTAAAACTTGATCAAAAATAAAACACACTTGCATATACAGTAGAACTGAGGACTTATACACATTTCTTCTAGTTCTAGCTTAATACTTGTTAACGAAACATGCCAGAGACATTTTACTGGTACATAGCAAAAATATTAAACAAAACGGTTCTTCTGAAAGTCTGTTCCAAGCACCAGGACTCACCATCAGGAGGGGCTGTGGTTTTACCCCAAACATCAAACTCAACAGATGTGTTATCAGTTGTAAATAACTAAAAGAGGTCTCCGGTGACGCGTCCGGTTTTATTACAAGAAAAACAACTTCCTCTTTGCTCAGTGGAGAAGTGAGAGACTGCAGTGGGTCCTGAAAACAGTCAGCTTGGGGGGGAAAGGAGTGAATTCATCTAGAGACTCTGAGAATCAGAGACGAGGACATGTGTTCCTACACAGTCTAGTGTCTGAACTAAATGATTTGACTTTTGAAATGTTTGCTGCAGAACAGAACAACATGCATTCACATAATGAATACAGTGAATATAACAGAAGAGGATGGCATTTTATCTGTTCAGTGTTTAATTCTGTTTGTGTAAACTGTGTATTTTTTTTATGTCAACAGTTCCCAACAGGGCCATTGTGACCCTTCACCCCAACTGGTCTGAAATATTCAGTGCTGAGACAGTCACTCTCAGATGTGAGATACAGGGAAGTGGAGATAAAAAATGGACGTATGAATGGTCACCAGACAACTTAAACACACCTCCAACATCCAATGAATACAGGATTATCAGTGCTATGGAGGCTGACAGTGGAGAATACAGGTGTAAAGGAAGAAGAGACTCGCATTCCTCAACAGAGTGGAGTGATGTCATCAAATTGACAGTATCATGTAAGTTGGACTACATTTACATTTACATTCAGGACATTTAGCAGACGTTTTTGTCCAAAGCAGTGTTGCCAGGTGGGAATTGTAGGATTATCATACCAGAGACTTAAAATTATCGTATTTTGAGGGAAATTATCGAACACCTTTTTCACGAACATTGCCGTCACGTTTGTTTTGTGTCTTGTGCAGGAAGAAACGGTAAAAACGGGCTTTTGTCACAAAAGTGTCCAAGCAGCAAGTTTGGTTGATGAGGAACGGGAAGTTGTGTGAGGGACGTCGGCGGTGATACAGACAGCGTCAGAGATAGCGAGTTTTGAGAGTTGAGAGATTTGTGACATATAGCGTGTTTGGAGTGTATAGTTAGTGTGTAATGAAGTGTTTAGTGTAGTGTGTTTAGTGTGTAGTGGAGTCGTTTTTATTTGTCTTGTGAGTCAACTGCTGAATTGCGGAGCAGGCAGGAATGAGCTGAGGAGCTTGAGGCATTGCCTGCATTTTAATGTAAATAGCTACATATAACTTTGTAAATTTCAAAAACTTATGCACAAATTCAGCAAACAACAATTTATATTTGCATTATTACTAATGCAATTGGTTCATTAAACTGTTGGTGGTTTTCACAGTAAAAAATCTAACTTTTTTCTACTCTGATTTTATGTTATTTTGTAATTTTAGGTCCATAGTGTTAATATAAAATGTCAAAATAAAAAAATAAATGTACAGTCAAACATGTGAGGTTGTGCTGAAAATAATGACACCAAACAAGGCAAGGTAAATAGTTTTCAAGGTGAAATATAATGGTATAATCAAAAGTAGTCAAAAACAGCCAATTATATGCCTGATGTTCCACCTTCAAACACAACCTCATTTGGCCATCCATGAAAAAGCTACTTAACCTCCCACTTTTCTATAGGAAGAGGCTACATGCTTCCTATGGGCAATGCACTAGACAATGCAAAAATGACAACAACTAATAAAATAAACAAAAACAGCACTTATGCAAACTTCAAAGTGCCTGCTACCAGGTTATAGCTTAAATTAAAGTGATCTTTTCTGATGTTCTTTGCAGGCATTGTGTTATGGATTTTTGTGTTGGCGCTAGATTTTTTTCTTTCTCTTTGTGTTTTTTGGATTTGCTGTGGTTTTTCAAGACAGTTAATTCGGCCACAAGCTCTGTCTTGCAGCACCGGCAGAAAGCTTTGCTTTTCCGAGCTTTTCCGAGAAAAGATCTTGTAATTACAAGAAAAGATCTCGTAATTATGAGAAAAAATCTCGTAATTATGAGATGAGGAAAGGTGCGTCGTTGATTGTGGTCAAGCCAGCTGTGGTTCGCGTTTGCTTGGTCAAATCAGCTGCACCGTTTTTTTCTAGTGCGCGAATCTAATAACATTTATGGTAATCGTGCTGAAGCCGCTCTAAAGAGTTGCTGGTGGCGACTGTGTGGGTCAGACTGCAGTCTCACAGTCAGACCCATGAAGCATACAAGGATAAGGATTTTGACAGAGGATTACTTAAATAGTACACAGTAGAAGTACTTCACTATAGTTACACAAGTATTCTAGGGAGTACTTAGTTCGGCAGTATATGAATCTTGAACTACTTATGGAAAAAATGTTTGTTGTTGTTGTTGTTGTTTTTTCTCATGTCGTCCTTTACCTTGAAATCCGGATACCTTCGTGATACCTTCAGTTTATTACCGGGAGTATTTACTGTAAAAGTATGATCTCATAATTACGAGATCTTTTCTCATAATTACGAGATCTTTTCTCCTGATTATGAGATCTTTTCTCATAATTACGAGATAAGGTGTCTATTTTTTTTAGTGAACGCAATGCGCTTCTGTACAGACCAGCTCTGCTTCTTCTTATTTTCTTTTTTTTTCCTTTTTCTAACTCATGGGGCGGGCGCAGCGGACTATTCAGCCAATCATGACCATTGTTCTGAGGCAAACGCATGCACGTCACTCGTAGCTCACATTCAGAAAAGCACGATTGGCCGGAAACTTGTCACATGGAAACAGATGCCTTCAGGATTCACAAAAAAACTCCGACAGACAGTTGTGACAGGCTGACTGCGACCGAATACAACCACACATTCACGGAATGGTCAAATTAGATTGACAGGTAGACACCAGGGGAAACACCTTGAAAAAAACACACAGACGTCATCATCGTGAGGTGTACAGTCAGCTCCCTCTTTCTATATGAATTACACAGCAGGTAGCCGTTACGCAGACGCTGCTCAGCTCTGTGTGAACAACCAGTGCGGAGAATTAGCGAACTGCTGCTGCGGCGATAATGCAGCGACTCTGTGAAAAGGGCTACTGTCGCTGTCATGCTGAAACTCTATATTGCCGCCCTACTAATGTTTCCAGCTAAGTTGCTGGACATGGTGGCGGGCAGAATGAGAGCAGGTGAGGAGATGTGACTAACAATGCAGCGCAATCACTCCGTCTGACCACCCGAAGGAATTTAACATTTAACATTTAGATTTAGATTCAACATTTAACATTAAGATTTAATATTCAACATCTAGATTTAGTTTTTTTATTCAAATTAACATTGAAATTATATTTTTACAAGAGAAGTAAATATCACAAAGTTCACAAAAATTGCTGTAAAACTGGTCGAAAGTAAAGTAGGGTTCAACCTGGAAAAGAGACTTCTAATTGAATTCAGTGTTAATATGAATGTAAATGTAAGTCTCAATTAAAGTACATCTTACCTGTGTGGGCTGCACTAATTGATTCATTTACTTTGTTATGTCTTTGTACTAAATCAAACACTGTATCAGACAGTCACATCACATTTATTTCAAAGTGAAGATTATACAGCTCATTAAAAGGCTGTGTGAGGTTGAGTCCTGAGGTTTGAATGTACTGATTGTGCAGAATGTATTTGATCCACTTTCAATACACATTTTCATTGAAAATCATTTTCCAGCAGAACCCCAGTCTGTCCTCACTGTGTCTCCATCATGGCTGAGTGCTGGAGCCTCAGTAACTCTGAACTGCAGTGTTAAAGATCAATCTGCAGGATGGAGGTTCTACTGGTATAAGACTGTTCCTGATCCATCAGACAACTCCTCATACTTAAAGATCTCTGTGCTCTGTTTGACCTCTTATCACATGTTGTTTTTCAGATTTTCACTCATCAGCGTCTCTCACAGTGAGTCCTGACAGAGCTCAACACTTCACCTCTGACTCTGTCTCACTGAGCTGTGAGGAAAACTCTACTGAGTGGAGAGTGAAGAGGTTTAATAAGAACAGATACCTGTCAGACTGCACCACCCGGAGGACAATGACTGGATCTACATGCAAACCAAAGAGCTACTGGCTCATTGATGCAGTATTCTGGTGTGAGTCTGGATCAGGAGAGTTCAGCAACACAGTCAACATCACTATACAGAGTATGATTTTATTATATTTTGTTTTTCTTTACTTATTATATCAAACATCCCATTGTGTGTTGAGGAGTACAGTACACTGACATGTTAAGAGTTCTGCCCAACACTCATTTTCAGTTAATGAACATAGTTAAATATTTAATGACACTGTGATTTTAACCATGTATGAATATAGAATATAGATTTGTGGCTGATCTATTCTTCAGTTTTTAGGTCCATGATCACCATTTAAAGTCCAGTGTGAAGGATTTAGTGACATTTAGCTGTGAGGTTGCAGATTCAGCAGCTGAAAGGGTTCTTGAACAGTAAGACACACAAGGTGTATGAAGATAAAATGTCAGATTTCATGATCACTGTTAAATCAATGAGAAAAGTCAAAGAAATTAAAGCCAGTATGTATCTTTTCTCATCTCTCTACATCCACTCATTCTCAAGTTCCTCGACCAGCTGATCTCTGACTGAAACCTCGTATTCTTTGACTGTTTAACAGATAAAAATATGATCCTGCTGAGCCCTGCCCGTCCTGTGACTGAGGGAGATTCTGTTAGTCTGAGCTGCAAATTAAGCAGTCAAAAAAATGTTTCCACTGTGTTTTTCTATCACAATGAGAAACTCATTCAAAATGACACCAGATGGGAGTTAAATATCTCTGCACTGTCAAAGTCAGATGAAGGATTCTACAAGTGTCAACACTCAGGACAAGAGTCAGCACAGAGCTGGATGTCAGTTCAGGGTGAGTAGGATTAAAATGATTCTTCCATTTTCTTTCTGTAAACTGTGTTTCTGTCTGAGAAAGAAACTTTGAATACTTAACTGAGTTTGAAGCAGCATCATTTCAGATAACTTCCCCTGATAGATTCAGTAGAAAAGAATGTTTCCTTTGAGCTGAAGAAAGTCTCCATCATAATTTATTGTGAAGAGCTGATTTCACACTGTATTCTGACATTCTGCATTTTCTTTTTAATGTGAACTGTTTCTGTGTGTGAAATACATTCAGCTGAATACTGAACTGATTTCAAAGTAGTCTGATTCCGTTGACTTATATTAATTAAAGCACTTTGTGAAGTCAGTTTTACAAACATGTTATATAAGTTTAATAATAGTTCATATTTACTATTTTACAGCAGTGTCCAGGCCTGAAAGCTCTTCATTTCCTATTCTATTTATTGTTCGGCTGGTTTGTGGAATCGTTCTTGTTATTCCTCTGCTCATTTTGTTTTGCTGCAGAGCGTCCAATGGTGAGACCTTCTTCTTCTTTTATTAGACGATTTTTAATTATTCAAATACACACACATACTCTGATCTCATGAGATAGAACAGCAGTATAACAACCATCTAACAACAGATGTCTTTTTCACAGATTCATGCTTTGTCAGGTAGGTGCAACACTCTCTCATCTCATTTTGAACATAACATCAACACATTTTTATGTTCCTATTTAAATGTTTTGTATCTGATACGTGTTGTAGACCAGTCCAGTCTGAGAGCGTCAACACAGAACGTGTGGACTACGAAAATGATAATTACTCTGCTCTTCTCCATGGTAAGCAGTTCAACTTATCTTTATTTATTACATATTGTGTGTAGTCTAAAAAAAATCTGTTTGTTAAATCAGTATTGTAAACTAACCTTGTCTTGATATTTATTTCTCTGTAGGTGATGTTTGTCTATATGAAGCAATCAGAGGCCGTCAAGAAGCTGAACATGGTACAGTTTATACCTCTTTATTTAACATGGAGCTGTTAGAAATATGAGACAATATAATTTAACTGTAAGTGACTTCTTGACAATCCTTGAACATATTTATTTGTCTGAACTGACATATTTTAGACTAGTTACACATCTAACAGCAAATGTCTTTTTCACAGATTCATGCTCTGTCAGGTAGGTGCAACACTCTCTAACCTCATGTTGAACATAACATCAACACATTTTTATGTTCTTGTTTAAATGTATTGTATCTGATACGTGTTGTAGACCAGTTCAGTCTGAGAGCGCCAATGCAAATCGTGTGGACTATGAGAATGATCATTACTCCACTCTCCTCCATGGTAAGCAGTTAAACTAATATTGTAAATCTAATGTTACATACTTATACAGTGGGGTCCAAAAGTCTGAGACCATTGAAAATCTGTAATATTGTCACATAAACCTGGAAATAATCAGAAAGTGCAAGAAAGTGTGAGTCTGAGCATCAAATCATTTCCAGACTCCAGGTTTCTAAAGAGGCAGTGCATGTAACAATATAAACTCTAAAACACTTCACAGAAACTGGATCAGTTGTATACAGTTAAACTTATTAAAATAACCTTGTCTTGATATTTATTTCTCTGCAGGTGATGTTTGTCGCTATGAAACAATCAGAGGCCATCAAGAAGCTGAACATGGTACAGTTTATACCTTTTTATTTAACATGGAGCTGTTAGAAATACTAAAAGAAGACAATTAACTGTAAATGATTTGACAGTCCTTTAAGTTTAAAACATGTTTACATTTCAAATTAATCCATTAATCTCACATATTCTTTTATTGATTGTAAAAACACTGCCAAGAGTCAATTCTTTATTGGGAGAGAGACGTGGCACGAAAGAGAGTGGAGGGAGAGAAAGAGAGAGAGATGACAGTGAAAAAGTCATAAATCATCCTTAATCTCTTTTTGTTTACTTTGCTTTTTCTTTCAGGTCAATGAAGGAATCTGTACCAACTAAACCAAGTGTCCTGAGAACAGAACGTTTATTCTGGACCAACACAGTTCCCTTGAATGAGCCAAGGTCACTGCTGACCCCACGTCAGATTGTTACTGACAAGTTCACGCTCAGGTCACATCATAACTCACACATATTCTCAGGTGTAATAATATGTAAGGTCAAAAGAGAATGTCAGTATGTAAGGTGAGCGATGGCTATGCAAGGTGAAAAGGTAACCATTATATGTGAGGTTAAAGGTAAAGAACAAAGTTTTTATTACAGCTGACAGCATTTCATTAGACTGCTGTAGAAATATGAGACATGCTCAGTATTCTGTACAGTTAATTTGTTAGCAGATGATGTAAAATAATGGCTTCATATGGATTGTAGTATTGTCTCTTTTAGCACAAGACTACTGAAGCAGAATCCCTGTTTTATTTACACACTTCATCATTACTTTTCATTTTTACAGTTATGTTGTCACCTTTTGTTTTTGTTGAGTTTTTGTAGGAAACATTGAATGCAAACTTGATATAATATGTTTGAGCTTGTGTAGCAGGGTACCAGCTTTAAAGTCAGCATCTTTGTTAAGTGTTAGATCAGGATAGACGTCAACACTGACTTTTGATAGAAGCAATAATCTGCTATCAAACAACATCTCCTATTGCATGTACAGTATGTATGTTTTCTCTCATTTTTAAGTTAACTGAGAGGTATTGTGTGTATTTTTTCACCTCAAAGTATCTTATATTCATCGTATTTTAACATCTTTTGAATATTTTCTGCATCAATAAACAAACAGTTTGTTTTCCGGCAGTAAGCTGTGAGTTGTGTTTTTAATTCCTTTTTTGACTGCACAGCCAAACTGCCACAGAGCCCTGTAGCAATGATCATGTCCCTTAATGTCAGTGTGTCTTTTTCATCCAAACATCCTGCTGGTTCAGATTTGGAAACTTCAAGACATCTATGTAACTTGTACACATGTACACTGTGTACCTTCAGTGAGAGGGTAGGATCACAGCATTACATACATGTTGACTTCAACATACAAGTTTTCAACACACAACATTGTTATGACGTAATGAGTTTTGTTTGTAGTCAGCAGCTACATGACATCTGACAGTTTGTTATACACCTGAGATTTACGACAGTGTTGTTGCATTCAGAAACTGTGGCCAAATTACACAAAATTCCAATTTCTACATAATGTTGCTTTAATGTGTATTCCTGTCATGGTTTTAGTTGTTTCCTGTTTTATTTTGAAGTACTGCATCATGTGTCCTGTTTTTACTTTAACCAAGCTCAGATGTTCCATGTGTTCAACCCATGACTCGAACAGACCACAAGCTCATCAAGATAGACTGCACAGAAAGACAAACCAGAGAAGACAACATTCATTAAACTCTGAAAAGTGGCTGGCGCATTACGTATACCAAAAGCCATGACCTGCAAATAGACCAGATCTGATCTGACTTCTTGCATAGACTGCAACGTTTATCTGGATGCACTCGATATGGATGCTGTTTGATGGGTTGTGAATCACCAACATCAACGTCACATCACTTCAGCACTGGACAGCTCCTCTGAGACTTTCCCAGCAGCAGACTAACAGACGGTGAGGCAGCTTCAACACCGGACAGCGACACCATCTGTTCATCCGGCCTGTGCTGCCTCAAGATTGCCACTAGCTGTCTCACAAGCCTGAAGTAGTTTCAACCTGAAGTTACTGACATATTCCAGCACATTGTGTTCCGTCCCTTCACACAGCCACTTCTCCCTCAACAGCTTCAAGGGACCACGTACAGTATGGGCAAACACCAACTCTGCAGGACCAAACCCAAGAGACTTCTGTACCACTTCCCTAATGGCAAACATCTGCAGGTGAAGCCCCTCATCCCAGTCCTTTAAACTCCAGACAATCAGTGTGTAGCACGGTCTTCAATGTCTGGTGAAGCACTGAGCTGTACAGGGAGTCTTCTTCTTCTTAAAGGATGGTAATACAGTGTACCAATGTGAGTTTACCAGGTAGCAATGATAAGGAGATGTGATTTAAGTTAATACAGAGGCAGGTCAATGAAATGTCTTAAACTTGATTTTAAATGAACATCATCAGGTTGATGAGTAAGTCAGTCAGTGTACTTGATAGACTCCAGTCACTGTGCAGGTGAAATAAAAGCTTTTTCCACAGATCACCACAGGGGGGCGTCAAACCACACTAACTGATACTGACACAATGCATGTGCTCCTTTTTACCTCTGAGACGAGGGCGGCTGTAGTGAAGTCCCAGGATGCCAAGTCAAGGTTACCTGTGAGCCTCATTCTCAAAAAGTTGTAGTTCTCTCTAAGTAATAATAACTCTATCAACTTCTCTTATTTTAAACTTTTCATGTTCTTTGACTCGTTAGCAGCTGAAAATGTCCCCCTGCTTTACTCCACTCAGTGCCTACCACAAGAAAAAAAAACTGTTAGAAGGCATGAATGATGACATTGTCTAATTCTTGGTATCTCAGCATCACATTGTTGTGTGTGAAAAGGAACTGGAAACATATTTCTGTCATGCTGATGAGATCTGGCTTTTCGTGTTGTTCTTACTCTAAGACACTCTACAGTTTATTTCAGTATTCTGTTCATTTGATTTGATTTTCCTTCATTATTATCCTATTTAATATCTGGAGTCATTGTAGTAACTTTAGACAAAAACAAAGGCATCTCACTTTACAGATATCTTTACTCCATCTTATCAGGCTGCTGCTCACAGGCCAGGTTACGTCTTCAAGAGAAAAAGTTGTCAAACATTGACAGCTAATATAATACTTGGCATTTTTTGATTATATATTCTAACTTGTCAAAATTTGATTCTTTAACTGAATAAAACACCACTTTGAAAACTTAAGAAATTCTTTATTCTGACGTCAAACAAGAAACAGCTGTTTTACTTTGGTGCGTATTTGCTGACGTAGTATTTGAAAGACAATTGTGTTTGTGTCATAGTGTACACATAACACAGGTCAATAATAACACACAGGCAGTGTGGTCGCACAAACTGTTGGCATTTACTGCATTAAATGCACAAATATAACTGCAATAAGATGTTGGTACGTGGTCACACAATTTAAAGGCAGTACTGTAGAGGTGTGTGTCTCCTCCCTCCAGCACAGAATGTTTGCATGGTCTCACTTTAGGGTGGCTTTGCCACAACTTCACCCACAGGAAGTGGCTGAGCTCGGAGAAAAACAGAAATAGTGTCATGAGCAGAAGTGAGCATGAAGAGAGCAGAAAGCTCCCCTCTGTTCCATTGTCTCTCACCGTTCACTACTACTTTGACATCATGAGTTACTGAGCGTAGATTGATGAAGGAAAATGGAATTAATTGATTTTAGCATTGTTCTGGAAAATAACAAAATGTGATAAAGGTGGAGGTACCTAAATACTTTCTGACTGCACTGTGTGTACACACAACACACACCCTCATTGAAATACGCAATAACATGTGCAGATCAGATAACATTAAAATGTTAGTGTGTTGTTATATGATTAAATCCAATGATCTTATGTGAAATTAGGAGGGAGATGAACTCATTATTTATTCACAGTGGCGTGGAAGCATAAACATGTCAAAGTATGCTGCGGTCAAAGCCACTGCAGTTCTTTGTGTGAAAGGTAAGAACAGAGTGAGAACTGCACTCAGACGAGGAAGTTGATGAAAAACTCTGCTCTCACATTTATAAGATAGTGCCGACAGTGTCGGTGCTGGATGTGAAGATGGGGCACACTCTGCTCGGTGTGCTCGGGTTATTCTGTGAGTACATCTGTGACTTTCTATGTGATGTTCAGTATTTATATCAGTGTAGTAGTTGTGTACACATGAACTTTGTTGCTGATTTGTCTTGGTTCAGATTGGAGGATTATGTTAAATATTAACTCAACTAGTTACTTTTGCACTAGTTTTTGCTCACATACCTGGACAATGCATGTACAGTATATGATCTAAGGTATTATGTATATAGCTGTGGAATTACATGTATTGCTTATTTTACTCGGCCCCTATATATTGAAGAGTTTTAAATGTGTTTCCCACCTCTGTAGCTGTGTAGCAGAATATCATCACAGAAATGTGTGATACTGTTGATTGATAAACAATAGTTGTCACTGATGAAACTCCACCTGGATTTTGTATTTGATTCTGGTCTAATGAAGTTTGAATCTTTATTTCAGTGCTGAATACACTCCTGTACGGACATGCTGAAGGTGACTGGTTATCTTTTCTATATTGACTGATTATGTTTGTCCTATATGTCTCCTACTGTATCACTCTTGATCACTTGTTTCTGCAGTTGGGTTTTGGTTTTTTGTTTCATTTTCCTCAGTGCACATTATGAAATGACTGGATTAGTGCTCAGTTGTTAAAGGAAGCTACTTGGAAAGTGTAGCTCTGCATGATACCACTGACTTCACATTGGAATAAGTTTAGTGACTCTAAAGCTGCTTTAGTTTGGTTCACTGAAGCTGTGTAGAAAAAACTGTTCAAACTGATTTGTTAGAAAAATCAAATGAACAAAACCTTATTTAAACTTAATATAAATGATGACTGTTACGTAATTCATCATTTTAACAGAGCAGAATTACGGAGACGAGGATCACTCTGATGAGGGGAACGAATCAGCAGGTGATACAGTCTCTTCCAACAGTCTGTCACTCACTGACTCATGTTGGGCAGTGACATGGTGTGTTTGCTGCCTCATGCTGTGTTTCTTGGTATTACCTCTGGGAGCCGCAACAGTCACAAGTTGCCAAATGCTTCACAAACAGATGCCTGATAAATTATAAACCAAACTAAAGTGCCTTAAATAATCCAAGTAGTTGTAAGCCTTTGAAAAGTATAAACAGTTTCAAAGATCTAATCATAATTTCTTTCTGTCTTTAAACTTTATTACTCTATAGTCACTATGTATAAGTAATAAAATCACTGTTCACTGTATCCAGCACCTCTGTCAAGTTGTTGTTGCTATCACCAAGTTTAGCAGCAACAGTATTACATATTTATAAGCCATGTTGATATGATCATGTTTTGCACTGTGCTTGTATGATGTATAAACATAAACTCAATCTTTTTTTCATATCCTGAAACTTTAAACCTTGACTGACTCAGTCTGTGATTCTTGACAGTTTCTCTCTCACACAGCTCAGTACGCTTTGTAATCTGAGGAGATTTTCTTTAAATGACAAACTATCACGAAAACAATCAGAGAAGAAAAGTGAGAAAAGAGCAGCCGAGTTCAGCTGTTCACATAAAAGAGATTCATATGAATAAATAAATACTAGACAATTCCCCGCCGGGGAATCGCGAGAGTGGGCTGTGTGCTTTGCCCCGTGACGAACAAAAACTACAAAAGCTAAAGCAAAAGTTGAATCCCACGTCGATAAATTGGACTTTTATCTACATTTTAAAGTTTGAATGGTGCGTCTCGGTCAAAGTATGCCAGAGATGTCAATGTTTGAACTCCTCCTTTCGATCTTTTCACCTGGTCTCATTCACTTTGTGTGTGTGTGTTTGTGTGCATGTGAGTGTGTGTGTGTGTGTGCGTGTCTCTCTGTGTCTGTGTGTCTGCAACTTTTTGATCTCGTCCCATTCATTCCTTATGAGAAAGTTTATGCAGGTTTTCGCGACTTACTTCGCGAAAACATGAACGTTCTAGAAAACTGATTAATAATCTGTGTGTGTCCGTCTGTGTGTGTGTGTGTGTGTGTGTGTGTGTGTGTGTATTTGTGTGTCTGCGACTTTTTTGACCTCGTCCCATTCATTCCTTATGGGAAAGCTTATGCAGGTTTTCGCGAAAACATGAACGTTCTGGAAAACTGATTAATAATCTGTGTGTGTCCGTCTGTGTGTGTGCGTGTGTGTGTGTGTGTGTGTGTGTGTGTGTGTGTGTGTATTTGTGTGTCTGCGACTTTTTTGACCTCGTCCCATTCATTCCTCATGGGAAAGTTTACGAAGGTTTTCGCGACTTACGTCGCGAAAACATGAATATTCTCTGTCTGTCTGTGTGTGTGTGTCTGCATGTGAGCGTGTGTGTGTGTGTGTGTGTGCATGTGTGTCTGTCTGTCTGTCACTCTCTCTGTTGGCCCAGCTGATCTCGGTTGCTAGGTGACGGTTGGTGAGGGCCCGTAGCAACGGCTGTCCCAGGCTGATTTGAGACTGATTTCTGCCTCAAATCTAGGACGTCAAACTAGTGCTATTTAGTCAAAATCATACATGATATCGGCAATTTTTTTTCACGATCGAGCCAGAAAGGCCTTAAGGAAGACACTCATGAAGTTTTGTCGTCCTAGCTTCAGGAATGTGGAAATACGAGCGAGTTTAAAAAAGGTGCAGTTTGGAAAATCCTCCTCCCGATTTACATTGGAGTGAATGGGACTGTTGAGAGCTACTCTTGTCGGTTAGAGACAGTTAATTCAAAAACCGTAAATCCTACCAATAAAGTAGACACATTGAGAGAAAGAAGACACGTGTGGCTACAACTCTGGAAAATATCACTGTTTTTGAGTGACATTTGTGGCCGGGATCATGATGTAAACAGAAAATAGCAGAGGAAAATTTTGAGTTTCTGCCACTGTGTCAGTTGGCTCTCTCACTCTGCTGCACGAACATTCCGCCATACACACTGAATGAAAACCCTGAATTCTTCCAAAATCACTCACCGTCATTAAGGGGTCAGAGTTTAAAAACTATACATTGTAGGAAAAAAGTTCAAATACAACTCAAATAGACAAGACTTGTGTCTACATTTTAAAGTTTGAATGGTGTTTCTAGGTGAACGTATGCAGGAGCAGGAGATGTTTGAAAAACATCGCAGATTTGCGACTTTTTTGACCTCGTCCCATTCATTCCTTATGGGACATTTTTCGCAGTTTTTCGCAACAAACCATCAGACATCATTTCTTTGTGAAAGCCAAATACAAGACTTGACCATAAAAATAACCCGTCCTCTGTGTTCACTGCAAAGCAAAACTCGTATAATTGTTGCACAAAGCTAAATAGTTAAATTAACTTCTGATGCTTCCTCAAATCCTCCTTATCCATATCCATTCTTGATACAGTGTAGAAACATATCTTATACTGATGTGATATCACTGCTAAATAACTTGTGTGTTGTCAGATAAATAATATGACCTTTTGAACATATTGATAACAAATCTCTCTACCTCTGTTACATAGGTGCTGATGCAGCCCTGGAAGTTCCTGCATTCACTCTGTTTGAAGGAGACTTGGTGACTCTACGCTGTAAACATCGAACTACAAGTCATACGATGACAGCTACTTATTACAAAGATGGATCACTTATAAAAATTGACAGAACCCATAGGTCATCCACAACAGGAGAAATGACCATTTATCCAGTGTCAGAGTCAGATGAGGGCTGGTACAAGTGTAAGTTTGCTGATGGGACAGAATCTGAAGAAAGAGAGCTGAGAGTGAAAGGTAAGAAGCTGTCTCACTGTGATGAAGAAACATTATTATTGTTTTAAATGCTGCACCAAGAATCCAAATGATATGTCACAAAATTCAAAACGTCCACCCAATAGTTTTTATGAGTTTTCAGTTGAAATTCACTGTCTTCATACAGCAAAATTTATTTTTGTTTGCAATAAATCCTCTCAAATGAATAATTTCAGGCATATTTTATCACAAAGGTACAAATCAGTTCATTAAACAGTAAGATCTCCATTGTGTAATGTATTCAAAGTTTTTCCTGCTTTTGTAAATTTAACAGCAGGTAGACGTTCAGTCACACTGACAGCAGACAGGACAATCATACCACTGGGGGGCAACGTGACACTGACATGTTCTGTGGAGGATCCTGCTGGATTCAGATATTACTGGTACAGACAGATGTCAGACTATTCTCGGAAAACTTCTCTTCAGACAGAAAATGTTTATAAATCAAACATAGTTATCTCACAAGGAGGAAAATACACCTGCAGAGGACGGAGAAATGAACCAGATGTCGTCACACCTGAAAGTAATGAAGTCATCTTTGAGGAAACTGGTGAGTTTAGTATTTTCTAATGGAATAAACAACCTACAGTCTTTATGTTCTTAAACAATGACCAAAGTGTGAAGGGAAGTGATTGTTAGTCCAGTACCTCTCACTTTTCAGACAAAAATAAACCTGTTTAAATTTCCTTCATCATGTCAACAATGAGCTACTGGTTTGACCTCCTTCACTTTGTTAACAGAAACAAAGATTTCAGGATGCTTCCTTTATGTTGTTCAGTTTTATTTATAAATATCTGAAATTGGGAGATTGTTCATAAGGAAAAGTTTACACAGTACTGCTGCTAATACTGTAGCTGTGAACAAGAGGAAGTGGAGGTGGCTGCAAAACACACAATCAGCATGTTGTGCTGGGAGTTAAATATTAATGTTATTAATGCCAAAATCACTGCATGTTTTTATTTTAAGCAGATTTTAAGCAGAACAAACTTTAAATCCTAATGTTGGAAAGGTGTTGATGTGTCCATAAAGGCATTTTACCAAACCGTTTTTTTAAAAAAGCAGAATCCAGCCTGCATGATAAACTAGACATTGGACACAAGACTAACAAAGAGGCCTGATGAAAATGTTCTTCCATATTGCTGTGGTCAAAACAGTCTAGTGTCTGAACTAAATGATTTGATTCTTGAAATGTTTGCTGCAGAACAAAACAACATGCATTAACATAATGAATACAGTCATTAAAACAGAAGATGATGGCATTTTATCTGTTCAGTGTTTAATCCCGTTTGAATCCTAATTGTGTATTTTTTCATGTCAACAGTTTCCAACAGGGCCACTTTGACCCTTCAACACAACTGGCCTCAGATATTCAGAGGAGAGACGATCACCCTCAGATGTGACATCAAAAATGGAGGAGACACTGAGTGGATGTATGAATGGTCACCAGACAACTTAAACACACCTCCAACATCCAAAGAATACAGGATTATCGATGCTACTGGGGCTCACAGTGGAGAATACAGGTGTAAAGGAAGAAGAGACTCATATTCCTCAACAGAGTGGAGTGATGTCATCACATTGACAGTATTATGTAAGTTGGACTTTCTGTCATACAGACTGAACATGATTTAATGTTTTCATTAATCTAAATAATCTAAATAATTAATCTAAACAGCAGGAAACATTTCTCTCTAAAAATAATGAAGTCTCTTCTGTTAACTCAGGTTAATCAGCAGTCAGGTTAGTTCAGATGAATCACTTGAGTAGTCTACACTTCCTGTAAGTGATAGTGTCAGTGGTTGTCTGTGTTCTGTGTTCACTGTGTGATAGACTGACAGTCTGTCCAGGATGTAACCTCGCTCTCATCAAATGTGAGCTGGGATAATCACCCTGTGACCCTGCAAAGGATAAGAGGCTACAGATCATTGATCATTAAACAGTTGTCTTTCAACAATGAAAAACCACAGTGAAAGTGTTCAACTTGGCTCTTCAACACTTAAACACAAGGTTTTACCTTCACTAATGTAACATTCAGTAGTGCAGCAGCTTATTCATTAAGACACCCAGGAAAAGAGAGAGAGGCATGACATGTAAGAGAGCTCCTTGGCCAAGTTTAAACTAATATGTGTCCAGTATTTATAAATTAATTCACTGTTAATATCAATGCAAATTTAAGTCTTACAGTTCAAATATTTGGTGTCAGTAGGGGCTGCACTATATAAACTGAAGTAAATCACAGTGACAGTAATTTCCTTTTTTATGTCTTTGTTCTAAATCAAACAGCAAACAGACCAAAGGCTGAACTGAGGGCTGATGACAGAGACATTCCTGTAGGGGGCAGTGTGACCCTGACCTGCTCTGTGAACCCATCATCATCTGGTTGGAAATACTTCTGGTACAGAGGAGAGAAAACATCTGAACCTCTGACCTCTCAACTCTCAGCTGCACCAATCAGAATCTCAGAGGGAGGAGTCTACTGGTGCAGAGGAGGAAGAGGAGAGCCATTTTACTACACAGAGTACAGTGATTCAGTCACTATCTACAAAAAGGGTGAGTTTGACATTTGTTTTGGAAACAGAATTTTAAATCATATATTCAATTTATATTTGTTGATTGATTAGAAAAAAACAGGTGATGTAAATGTAACTTTTTCATTTGTTTCCTTTCTGTGAATACTTGAACATGAACAGTTCCAAACAAGGCTGTTGTGACTCTGCAGCCAAACTGGTCTGAAATATACAGAGGAGAGACGATCACTCTCAGATGTGAGATCCAGAGAGGTGGAGATAATACATGGACGTATGAATGGTCACCAGACAACTTAAACACACCTCCAATACACAATGAATACAGGATTATCAATGTTACTGAGGCTCACAGTGGAGAATACAGTTGTAAAGGAAGAAGAGACTCATATTCCTCAACAGAGTGGAGTGATGTCATCAAACTGAAGGTATCATGTAAGTTGGACTATCTGTCATAATGAAAATGTCATGTTTAAATTTATTAATTCATCTATATCAAACAGCAGGAAACATTTCTCTCCAACAGTGATGAGGTCTCTTAAATTAACTGAATGATTAAAAAAAAAAGTTTAGCATTGGAACAAAATAACTGAAGAGCAGCCAGTCATCTGAGTTCTTTAGTTTTTCCATCAGGAACGACAAAAGCATCTCAAATAACTTCCAGGCTGGAATGATGCTGCACTTTAACACTGTTCTCCACAGTAAGAAGGTTCTGGGTGTGAAAGACACATTCAGCCAACTGGTTGAGTTAACTCAGGTTAATCAGCAGTCAGGTTAGTTCAGATGAATCACTTGAGTAGTCTACACTTCCTGTAAGTGATAGTGTCAGTGGTTGTCTGTGTTCTGTGTTCACTGTGTGATAGACTGACAGTCTGTCCAGGATGTAACCTCGCTCTCATCAAATGTGAGCTGGGATAATCACCCTGTGACCCTGCAAAGGATAAGAGGCTACAGATCATTGATCATTAAACAGTTGTCTTTCAACAATGACAAACCACAGTGAAAGTGTTCAACTTGGCTCTTCAACACTTAAACACAAGGTTTTACCTTCACTAATGTAACATTCAGTAGTGCAGCAGCTAATTCATTAAGAAACCCAGGAAAAGAGAGAGAGGCATGACATGTAAGAGAGCTCCTTGACCAGGTTTAAACTAATATGTGTCCAGCATTTATAAATTAATTCAGTGTTGATATTAATGCAAATTTAAGTCTTACAGTTCAAATATTTGGTGTCAGTAGGGGCTGCACTATATAAACTGAAGTAAATCACAGTGACATTAATTTCCTTTTGTATGTCTTTGTTTTAAATCAAACAGCAAACAGACCAAAGGCTGAACTGAGGGCTGATGACAGAGACATTCCTGTAGGGGGCAGTGTGACCCTGACCTGCTCTGTGAACCCGTCATCATCTGGTTGGAAATACTTCTGGTACAGAGGAGAGAAAACATCTGAACCTCTGACCTCTCAACTCTCATCTGGACGGGGAAGATTCTCACATGGAGGATTCTACTGGTGCAGAGGAGGAAGAGGAGAGCCAGTTTACTACTCAGAGTACAGTGATTCAATCACTATCAACAAAAAGGGTGAGTTTGACATTTTATATATTTAACATGTTTGTTTAATGTTGATTGATTAGAAAATAAGACATGATGTAAATATATTTATTTTTTCTTTCCTCCCTGTGAATTCTTGAACATGAACAGTTCCAAACAAGGCTGTTGTGACGCTGCAGCCAAACTGGTCTGAAATATACAGAGGAGAGACGATCACTCTCAGATGTGAGATCAAAGATGGAGGAGACACTGAGTGGGAGTATGAATGGAGAACAACCAGCTCAGAAAAACCTTTGAATCAAAATGAACTCCGCATTAGATCTCTTTCTGCATCCCACAGTGGAGACTACAGGTGTAAGGGCAGAAAGAAAAGAGAAAAGTCTTCAACAGATTGGAGTGATCCCTTCAAACTGACAGTATCAGACAGTAAGTCACATCACATTTCTTTAAAAGTGAAGATTATACAGTTCATTAAAAGGCTATTTGGTTTTAACATACCTTTTGAAGTAAATCTTCAGTATGAACTGATTGTGCAGAATGTATTTGATCCTCTATCAATACCTGTTTTCATTCTGAAAAATCATTTTCCAACAGAACCCCAGTCTGTCCTCACTGTGTCTCCATCATGGCTGAGTGCTGGAGCCTCAGTAACTCTGAACTGCAGTGTTAAAGATCAATCTGCAGGATGGAGGTTCTACTGGTATAAGACTGTTCCTGATCCATCACACAACTCCTACAGCTATGAGCTGCTACCTGGCAGCAGCAGTGGGACTGAACAGGATTCCTACATTGTTCATGGACAGACACACACAGCAGGATATGTGTGCAGAGCTGGAAGAGGAGATCAAGTGTATTACACTGATTACAGTCTACCTCAGTTTGTCTGGTCTGCAGGTCAGTCTGTTTCTATCTCTTAAGAAACAGATGTTATATCAGCTCTGTTCATCTTTTGTCTACATGATGTGAACATACAGTATGTTGAAAAAAAGAAAAATAATTTACTGTGTTCTTATGATCTTGACTCTTTCACTAGCATCAAGCTCAACTTCACACTTTTCACCTTACTGAGTGGAATTGACTTGTTTCCTTCTGTCCTCACTCTTAACCTGAGACACAAATGAGAGACATGATATCTTGAATAAAACTTTACTCTCATTTGCAAAAAGTAATTTTAGTCTGGATATAAAGCTCTTCTTACTGCTTACAGCAGCTGTAGCCACTTTATTGTCTGTCATTTAAAATCTACTCTTAATAATCAAAGAGCGAAAGAAATTGTAATTTTACCAAAATACTGAACTTTGTTGCAATTAAAAGAAACAAAGCTAAACATTATTTGAATTGAGGCATTTTATATCGAAAGATCTCTGTGCTCTGTTTGACCTCTTATCACATGTTGTTTTTCAGATTTTCACTCATCAGCGTCTCTCACAGTGAGTCCTGACAGAGCTCAACACTTCACCTCTGACTCTGTCTCACTGAGCTGTGAGGGAAACTCTACTGAGTGGAGAGTGAAGAGGTTATCAACTGAGGACAGATACCTGTCAGACTGCACCACCTGGGGGACAATGACTGGAACTACATGCAAACTAAAGAGTAACAGCCCCAGTGATGCAGTGTACTGGTGTGAGTCTGGATCAGGAGAGTTCAGCAACACAGTCAACATCACTATACACAGTATGATTTTATTATATTTAGTTTTTCTTTGACTTATTATTTCAAACATCCCATTGTGTGTTGAGGAGTACAGTACACTGACATGTTAAGAGTTCTGCCCAACACTCTGCTTCATGATCTCTCTAGTAATTAATTGTTTTTACTTAATAAACATAATTAAGTATTTAATTACACTGTGATTTTAACCATGTATAAATATAGAATATAGATTTGTGGCTGATCTGTTCTTCAGTTTTTAGGTCCATGATCACCATTTAAAGTCCAGTGTGAAGGATTTAGTGACATTTAGCTGTGAGGTTGCAGATTCAGCAGCTGAAAGGGTTCTTGAACAGTAAGACACACAAAGTGTATGAAGATAAAACAATGTTATGATTTCTGTTAAATCAATGAGAAAAGTGAAAGAAATAAAACCCAGTATGTCTCTTTTCTCATCTCTCTACATCCACTCATTCTCAAGTTCCTCGACCAGCTGATCTCTGACTGAAACCTCGTATTCTTTGACTGTTTAACAGATAAAAATATGATCCTGCTGAGCCCTGCCCGTCCTGTGACTGAGGGAGATTCTGTTAGTCTGAGCTGCAAATTAAGAAGACAAACATTTGACTCCACTGTGTTTTTCTATCACAATGAGAAACTCATTCAAAATGACACCAGATGGGAGTTAAATATCTCTGCAGTGTCAAAGTCAGATGAAGGATTCTACAAGTGTCAACACTCAGGACAAGAGTCAGCACAGAGCTGGATGTCAGTTCAGGGTGAGTAGGACTAAAATGATTGCTGCATTTCTTTTTTAATGTGAATGTTTCTGTGTCTGAAATACATTCAGCTGTATACTGAACTGATTTTGAAGTAGTTTTAGTTTCAGACACCTTCACCTGTTGGATTCTGTTGACTCTGATATTTATTAAAGCACTTTGTAAAGTCAGTTTTGCAAACATGTCAAATAAGTTTATTAATAGTTCATATTTACTATTTGTACAGCAGTGTCCAGGCCTGAAAGCTCTTCAGTTCCTGTTCTGTTTATTGTTCGGCTGGTTTGTGGAATCGTTCTTGTTATTCCTCTGCTTGGTTTGTTCTGCTACAGAGCGTCCAATGGTGAGACCTTCTTCTTCTGTTATTAGATGTTTTTTTAATTATTCAAATACACCCACATACTCTGATCTCATGAGATAGAACAGCAGTATAACATCCATCTAACAACCAATATCTTTTTCACAGATTCATGCTTTGTCAGGTAGGTGCAACACTCTCTCATCTCATTTTGAACATAACATCCACACATTTCATGTTCCTATTTAAATGTATTGTATCTGATACGTGTTGTAGACCAGTCCAGCCTGAGAGCGCCAATGCAGAACATGTAGACTACGAGGTTGATAATTACTCCACTCTCCTCCATGGTAAGCAGTTAAACTAATCTTTATTTTTTACATATTATATTTAAAGCAATCTAAAAAAATCTTAGTTTCTTTAATCAGTATTGTAAACTAACCTTGGCTTGATATTTATTTCTCTGTAGGTGATGTTTGTCTCTATGAAACAATCAGAGGACGTCAAGAAGCTGAACATGGTACAGTTTATACCTTTTATTTACCATGGAGCTGTTAGAAATACTAGAATAAGACAATTTAATTTATCTGTAAGTGACTTCTTGACAATCCTTGAGCATATTTGTTTGTCTGAAATGACATATTTTAGACTGAGTTACACATCTAACAACAAATGTCTTTTTCACAGATTCATGCTTTGTCAGGTAGGTGCAACACTCTCTCATCTTATTTTGAACATAACATCAACACATTTTTATGTTCCTATTTAAATGTATTGTATCTGATACGTGTTGTAGACCAGTCCAGTCTGAGAGCATCAACACAGGTCGTGTAGATCACGAGAATGATCATTACTCCGCTCTCCTCCATGGTAAGCAGTTAAACTAATATTATAAATCTAATCTCATATACTTATACAGTGGGGTCCAAAAGTCTGAGACCATTGAAAATCTCTAATATTGTCACATAAACCTGGAAATAATCAGAAAGTGTAAAGAAATTGTGAGTCTGAGCATCAAATCATTTCCAGACTCCAGGTTTCTAAAGGGGAAGTGCATGTAACAATATAAACTCTAAAACACTTCACAGAAACTTGATGTGTTGTATACAGTTAAACTGATTAAACTAACCTTGTCTTGATATGTATGTCTCTGTAGGTGATGTTTGTCTCTATGAAACAATCAGAGGCCGTCAAGAAGCTGAACATGGTACAGTTTATACCTTTTTATTTAACATGGTGCTGTTAGAAATACTAGAATAAGACAATTAACTGTAAATGATTTACTGAAATCCTTTAAGTTTAAAACATGTTTACATTTTAAATTAATCCAATAATCTCACAAATTCTTCTATTGATCATAAAAACACTGCTAAGAGTGAGTTTTTTGTTGGGAGAGTGGCGAGGGGAGAAAGACAGAGGGGGAGGGTGGAAGAGAGAGAAGGGTGGGAGGAGCATAGGGAGAGAGGGGGAGGGAGAGAGAGAGAACCAAGGAAGAAAAAGAGAGAGGGAGAGAGAGGGGAGAAAAGGAGACAGAGAGTAGGAGAAGGGTGGAGAAAGAGAGAGGTGGGAAAAGGAGAGAAAGAGAGAGAGGGGTAAGGAGAAAGAGAAGGAGAGACAATGGGGTTGTGGGGATAGGGAGGGGGTAGAGAAAGAGAGAGGGGAGGGTGAGTGAAGGGGAGAGAAAGAGAGAGGGGATAAGGAGAAAGAGTAAGGAGAGAGGGGAGAGAAAGAGAGAGTGGAGGGAGAGAGAAGTGGTAGAGAAACGGGTGAGAGAGGAGAGGATAGGGAGAAAGAGGGGGCAAGAAAGAGAGAGAGGAGAGTGTGGGGGAGAGGAGGAGAGAGAAAGATATGGAGAGAGGGGGAGGGAGAGAGAAGGGGCAAGAAAGAGAAAAGAGAGAGGAAGAGTGAGCAGTGGGAGCGAAAGGGGAGAGAGAGGACAGTGAAATGTCATAAATCAACCTGAATCTCATTTTGTTTACTTTGCTTTTTCTTTCAGGTCAGTAAAGAAATCTGCACCAACTAAACCAATGGAACGGACGACAACATGAAAAACTACATCTGTGTACCACGAGAAAAATAGAGAATAACAGAGTCAGTGTGTTTCAGCTGAAAGGTCAGCGCTCTTCACATCAGGGCGTTCTGGGTGAGTCTGACAAAGAGCTACAGAGAAAGTCTCAGTTTATAGAATACTATGATAGTAAGACACAAAGGGAGGTTCAGAGCAGAAGATGAGACGGTGTTGAAAACACCTCAGTACCTACGGTGAACTGATAAGTGTCCTGAGAACAGAACGTTTATTCTGGACCAACACAGTTCCCTTAAATGAGCCGAGGTCACTGCTGACCCCACGTCAGATTGTTACTGACACAAGTTCACGCTCAGGTCACATCATAACTCACACATATTCTCAGGTGTAATAATATGTAAGGTCCAAAGAGAATTTCAGTATGTAAGGTGAGCGATGGCTATGCAAGGTGAAAAGGTAACCATTATATGTGAGGTTAAAGGTAAAGAACAAAGTTTTTATTACAGCTGACAACATTTCATTAGACTGCTGTAGAAATATGAGACATGCTCAGTATTCTGTACAGTTAATTTGTTAGCAGATGATGTAAAATAATGGCTTCATATGGATTTTATTATTGTCTCTTTTAACACAAGACTACTGAAGCAGAATCCCTGTTTTATTTACGCACTTCATCATTACTTTTCATTTTTACAGTTATGTTGTCACCTTTTGTTTTTGTTGAGTTTTTGTAGGAAACATTGAATGCAAACTTGATATAATATGTTTGAGCTTGTGTAGCAGGGTACCAGCTTTAAAGTCAGCGTCTTTGTTAAGTGTTAGATCAGGATAGATGTCAACACTGACTTTTGATAGAAGTAATAATCTGCTATCAAACAACATCTCCTATTGCATGTACAGTATGTATGTTTTCTCTCTGTCATTTTTAAGTTAACTGAGAGGTATTGTGGGTATTTTTTCAGCTCCATGTATTTTATATTCATCGTATTTAACATCTTTTGAATATTTTCTACATCAATAAACAGTTTGTTTTCCAGCAGTAAGCTGTCAGTTGTGTTTTTACTTCCTTTTTTGACTGCACAGCCAAACTGCCACAGAGCCCTGTAGCAATGATCATGTCCCTTAATGTCAGTGTGCTTTAAAGTGTTGATCTTTTTCATCCAAACATCCTGCTGGTTCAGATTTGGAAACTTCAAGACATCTACAGTTGAAACCAGAAGTTTACATACACTATATAAAAGGACACATATGCTTTTTTTTCTCACTGTCTGACATGAAATCAGACAATCACTTTTCCTGTTTTAGGTCCATTAGGATTACCAAAATTATTTCTATTTGCTAAATGCCAGAATAATGAGAAGGATTTTTTTTAGAATTTTTTTTATTACTTTCTTCAAAGTTAGAAGTTTACATACATTTTATTAGTATTTGGTACCATTGCCTTTAAACTGTGTGACTTCGGTCAAACGTTTTGGATATCCTTCCACAAGCTTCTCACAATAGTTGGCAAGAATTTTGGCCCATTCCTCCTGATAGAACTGGTGTAGGTGAGCCCCGTTTGTAGGTCGCCTTGCTCACACATGCCTTTTCAGCTCTGCCCATAAAGTTTTAATAGAATTGAGATCAGGGCTTTGTGATGGCCACTGCAAAACATTGACTTTTTTTTATCCTTAAGCCACTTTGTAACCAGTTTGGCAGTATGCTTCGGGTCATTGTCCATTTGGAAGACCCATTTGCACCCAAGCTTTAACTTCCTGGCTGATGTCTTGAGATGTTGCTTCAGTATTTCCACATAATGTTCTTTCCTCATGATGCCATCTATTTTGTGAAGTGCACCAGTCCCTCCTGCAGCAAAACAACCCCACAACATGATGCTGCCACCCCCTATTTCACAGCTGGGATGGTGTTCTCAGGCTTTCAAGCTTCCCCCTTTTTCCTCCAAATGTAACGATGGTCATTATGGCCAAACAGTTCGATTTTAGTTTCGTCAGACCACAGGACATGTCTCCAAAAATTAAGGTCTTTGTCCCTCTGTGCATTTGCAAACTGTAATCTGGCTTTTTTATGTTTCTTTTGGAGTAATGGCTTCTTCCTGGCAGAGTGGCCTTTCAGCCCATGTCGGTACAGTACTCGTTTCACTGTGGATAATGACACACTCTTACCAGCTTCAGCCAGCATCTTCACAAGGTCTTTTGCTTTTGTTCTTGGGTTGATATGCCCATTTCTGACCAAAGCACATTCATCTCTGGGACACAGAACCCCTTTCCTTCCTGAGCGGTATGATGGCTGGACATTCCCATGGTGTTTATACCTGCATATAATTGTTTGAACAGATGAACTTGGCACCTTCAGGCACCTGGAAATTGCACCCAAGGATGAACCAGACTTGTGCAAGTCCACAATTCTCTTCCTGACATCTTGGCTGATTTCTTTCCCATTTCCCATGATGTTACACAAAGGAGCAGTGTGTTTCAGGTGTGCCTTAAAATCCACGGGTGTGTCTCTAATTAACTCAAATGTTGTCAATAAACCTATCAGAAGCTTCCAAAGACATGACATCATCATCTGGGCTTTCCCAAATTGTTTAAAGGCATAGTAATCTTAGTGTATGTAAACTTCTGACTTTGAAGAAAGTAATAAAAATTTGTCTAAAAAAATCCTTCTCATTATTCTGGCATTTAGCAAATAGAACAAAACAGGAAAAGTGATTGTCTGATTTGTCAGACAGTGAGAAAAAAAAAGCATATGTGTCTTTTTATATAGTGTATGTAAAGTTCTGGTTTCAACTGTATGTAACTTATACAGCTGAGATTTACGACAGTGTTGTTGCACTCAAACTGTGGGAGGAGCCCAATTGCACAAAATTCCAATATCTTCATTAAGTTGCTTTAATTTGTATTTTCTGTCATAGTTGTCCTGTTTCCTGTTTTATTTTGAAGTTCTGAAATTTCCCTCATGTGTGCTGTCTAACTTTCCATTTCCTCCCTTTGTGTGGTTTCCAGACCTTTTTCTGTGTTCACCTGTGTCCTATTAGTTAATCAGCCCTTGTGTATATAGTCTGTGTACAGTCTTAGTTTACCAGGTAGCAATGATAAGGAGATGTGATTTAAGTTAATACAGAGACAGGTCAATGAAATGTCTTAAACTTGATTTAAAATGAACATCATCAGGTTGATGAGTAAGTCAGTCAGTATACTTGATAGACTCCAGTCACTGTGCAGGTGAAATAAAAGCTTTTTCCACAGATCACCACAGGGGGGCATCAAACCACACTAACTGATACTGACACAACGCATGTGCTCCTTTTCACCTCTGAGACGAGGGCGGCTGTAGTGAAGTCCCAGGATGCCAAGTCAAGGTTACCTGTGAGCCTCATTCTCAAAGAGTTGTAGTTCTCTCTAAGTAATAATAACTCTGTTAACTTCTCCTTTTTTAAGCTTGTCATGTTTTCGCAGCTGAAAATGTCCCCCTGCTTTACTCAACTGAATTTCTACCACAAGGAAAAAAAAATAAAAAGAAACTTCTTAGGTGTGAATGATGACACTGTCTAATTCTTGGTATTTCAGCATCACGTCTTTATGTGTGAAACTGCACTGGAAACACTAATGCAGATGAGAACTGGCTTTGTATGATGTTCTCATGCTAAGACACTACAGTTTAGTATTTTGTTGATTTGATTTGATTTTCCCTCATTATTGTCCGATTTAATATCTGGAGTCATCGTAGTAACATGAGACAAAAGCAAAGTCATCTCACTTTACAGATATCTTTACTCCATCTTATCAGGCTGCAGCTCACAGGCCAGGTTACGTCTTAAAGATTAAAAGTTTTGAAACATTGATGGCTAATATAATACTGGACCTTTTTAGATTAATATCTGAAGACACTCGACTGATGATCTATTCTAACTTGTCAACATTTAATTCTTTAACTGTATAAAACACCACTTTCAAAACTTAAGAAATTCTTTATTCTGAGGTCAAACAAGATTTTCTGTTTTGCTCTGGTGAGTATTTGCTGATGTAGTATTTGAAACAAAAATTGTATTTGTGACATAGTGTACACATAACGCAGGTCAAAAACAACACACCGGCAGTGTGGTCGCACAAACTGTCAGCATTTACTGCATTCAATGCACAAATATACCTGCAATAAAATGTTAGTACGTGGTCACACAATTTAAAGGCAGTACTATAGAGGTGTGTGTCTCCTCCCCCCAGCACAGAATCTTTACATGTCCTCACTTTCGGGTGGTTTTGCCACAACTTCACCCACAGGAAGTGACTGAACTTGGACACCAACAGTTCTCATGAACAGAAGTGAGCATGAAGAGAGCAGAAAGCTCCTCTCTGTTCCATTGTCTCTCACCGGTCACTACTACTTTGACATCATGAGTTACTGAGCGTAGATTGATGAGGGAAAATGGAATTTTATTGATTTTAGCATAATTCTGCAACATAACAAAATGTGTTAAAGGTGGAGATACCTAAATACTTTCTGACTGCACTGTGTGTACACACAACACACACCCTCACTGAAATACGCAATCACATATACAGATTAGATAACAATAAAATGTTAGTGTAATGTAATGTGATTAAATCCAATGATCTTGTGTTTTTGGATGTGAAATTAGGATGTGGAACAAACCTTTGCAAGAGAGATGAACTCATAATTTATTCACAGTGGACAGGAAATGTAAACATGTCAAAGTATGCTGCGGTCAAAACCACTGCAGTTCTTTGTGTGAAAGGTAAGAACAGAGTGAGAACTGCACTCAGACGAGGAAGTTGATGAAAAACTCTGCTCTCACATTTATAAGATAGTGCCGACAGTGTCGGTGCTGGATGTGAAGATGGGGCACACTCTGCTCGGTGTGCTCGGGTTATTCTGTGAGTACATCTGTGACTTTCTATGTGATGTTCAGTATTTATGTCAGTGTAGTAGTTGTGTAGACATGAACTTTGTTGCTGATTTGTCTTGGTTCAGATTGGAGGATTATGTTAAGTATATTACTCAACTAGTTACTTTTGCACTAGTTTTTGCTCACATACCTGGACAATGCATGTACAGTATATGATCTAAGGTATTATGTATATAGCTGTGGAATTACATGTATTTCTTATTTTACTCGGCCTCTATATATTGAAGAGTTTTAAATGTGTTTCCCACCTCTGTAGCTGTGTAGCAGAATATCATCACAGAAATGTGTGATACTGTTGATTGATAAACAATAGTTGCCACTGATGAAACTCCACCTGGATTTTGTATTTGATTCTGGTCTAATGAAGTTTGAATCTTTATTTCAGTGCTGAATACACTCCTGTACGGACATGCTGAAGGTGACTAGTTATCTTTTCTATATTGACTGATTATGTTTGTCCTGTACGTCACCTACTGTACCTCTCTGCATCACCTTTTTCTGCAGTTATGTTTTTCCATATATGTTTCATTTTACTCAGTGCACATTATGAAATGACTGGATTAGTGCTCATTTGTTAAAGGAAGCTACTTGGAAAGTGTAGCTCTGCATGATACCACTGACTTCACATTGGAATAAGTTTAGTGACTTTAAAGCTGCTTTAGTTTGGTTCACTGAAGCTGTGTAGAAAAAACTGTTCAAACTGCTTTGTTAGAAAGATCAAATGAACAAAACCTTATGTAAACCTAATACAAAATTCTAACAGAATATTATATAAATCACAAAAAATGGTGAGTTTTACTGCAAAACAGTCCATTTGTTCACAGGTCATACATAAAGAACAGAACAATAAACTTCACTATTCATAATGAAGTACAGAGTGTCGGTTTTGTTTTAGTATGTAATGTCCAACAGATACTTGTCTTCCAAAGAGTCCAGTTGAGTAATTTGTAAAAAAGCACTCAACAACTTCTCTGAACATTTGCCTCGACATTCCTTCACTGCAGTCAGGACCAAAGAAAAAAGGGGACAGAGAAGAGAAGCAGTGGTAAACTAAAATGAATCATTTCGTTCTTATTATTTTTATGGCCCAACACTGTTTATAGTTGCAGAAAGGGTCTCTTCCAACAGTCTGTCACTCACTGACTCATGTTGGGCAGTGACATGGTGTGTTTGCTGCCTCATACTGTGTTTCTTGGTATCACCTCTGGGAGCTGCAACAGTCACAAGTTGCCAAATGCTTCACAAACAGATGACTGACAAATTATAAACCAAACTAAAGTGTCTTAAATAATCTGAGTAGTCATAAGTCTCAAACTACAGACGTCCAGAACAATTTCAATGCTCTTTGGCATAATTTCTGTCTGTCTTTAAACTGTATTACTTTTTAGTCCCTATGTATGAGTAAATCATTAAAACAACCCATTTTGTATTGATGTAATATATATCACTACTATATGACTTCGTGGGGCGGCTGTAGCTCAGCGGGTAGAGCAGATCGGCTAGTGATCGGAAAGTTGCTGGTTCAAATCCTGGCTCCGCTGAGCCAAGCTGCATGTCGATGTTGAAAAAGGGATAAAGCGGTTACAGACGATGACATGACATAAATTGTTAGTTGTCAGATAAATCATATGTTCTTTTGAAAATTAATATTAATAAAACCTCTGTTACATAGGTGTTGATGCAGTCCTGGAAGTTCCTGAATTCACTTTGTTTGAAGGAGACTTGGTGACTCTGCGCTGTAAACATCGTACTACAAGTCATACGATGACAGCTACCTTTTACAAAGATGGATCACTTCTTCAAATGGACACAAACCATTGGTCATCCACAACAGGAGAAATGACAGTTCGAGTGTCAGTGTCAGATGAGGGCTGGTATAAGTGTCAGTTTTATTATGGGACAGAATCTGAAGAAAGAGAGCTGAGAGTGAAAGGTAAGAAGCTGTCTCACTGTGATGAAGAAACATTATTATTGTTTTAAATGCTGCACCAAGAATCCAAATGATACGTCACAAAATATCCGATGTCCACCTATTAACTTTTATGAGCAGTCAGTTGAATTTCACTGTTGTCATCATTTTCTTTTCTTACCTCTTCATACTTACAGACTGAAGTCTTCAATTTCAAACAGATTTTGTCACAAGGGTACAAATCAGTTCATTAAACAGTAAGATCTCTATTGTGTAATGTATTCAAAATGTTTCCTGTTTTTCTAAACCAAACAGCAGGTAGACGTTCAGTCACACTGACAGCAGACAGCACAATCATACCACTGGGGGGCAGCGTGACACTGACATGTTCTGTGGAGGAATCCGCTGGCTTTGAATATAACTGGTACAGACAGATGATAGGCTATTATCCAAAAACTCCTCTTCAGACCAGAAATGTTGATGAATCATTTAGAGTTATCTCACAAGGAGGCAAATACACCTGCAGAGGATGGAGAAGTGAACCATATGTCGTCACACCTGAAAGTAATGCAGTCGTCATTGAGGAAACTGGTGAGTTTAGTATTTTCTATTTGTTATTTTCTCACAACCTACGTTCTTTACTTTCTTAAACAATGTCCAAAGTGTGAAGGGACAGTGTTTGATCGCCCAGTACCTCCCCAAAAGGGAAAAATGTTTAAATGTCCTTCATCATGTCAAGAATGGGTTGAGGATGCTTCCTTTTTGCTGTTCAGTTTTATTTATCAATGTCTGGACTTGGGTGAAAGACGTAGAGCTGAATGTAGGATTTGTGGCCTGGTTCCTTTGACAACACTGTTATGCCGAATGTTTTCAGTGGTTGAAATTGTTTTGTCTTGTTTTATTCTAGATTTAAACTGGTGGAATGGAGAATGTGTTGTTTTGTTAAATATATTTAACAATTAGGACAGGCAGTGATATCAGATGAACATCTTTCTTTATGAACTCCCTTTTTGTCTTGTGCAATTCCTCTTTTGTAAGGAGATTGTTCATGAGGAAAAGTTTACACAGTACTGCTGCTAATACTGTAGTTGTGAACAAGAGGAAGTGGAGGTGGCTGGGAAAACACACAGTCAGCATGTTGTGCTGGGAGTTAAACATTAATGTTATTAATGCCAAAATATTATTATTTTATTTTATTTTAACCAGATTTTAAGCAAAACAAACTTAAATCCTAATGTGTCGATGTGTTCATAAAGGCCTTCATAAAAGTAAAATCCAGCCATGATGAACTAGACATTAGACACAAGATAACAAAGAAGGATGATGAAAATGTTCTTCCATATTGCTGTCTAGTCTAGTCTAGTGTCTAGTCTAGTCTAGTCTAGTGTCTGAACCAAGTGATTTGATATTTGAAATGTTTGCTGCAGAACAGAACAACACGCATTCACATGATGAATACAGTGATTATAACAGAAGATGATGGCATTTTATCTGTTCGGTGTTTAATCCTGTTTGAATCCTAACTGTGTATTTTTATGTCAACAGTTTCCAACAGGGCCACTTTGACCCTTCAACACAACTGGCCTCAGATATTCAGAGGAGAGACGATCACCCTCAGATGTGAGATCCAGGGAGGTCGAGACAATAAATGGACATACGAATGGACTAAAGACAACTTAAACACACTTCCAACATACAATGAATACAGGAGTATCAGTGCTACTGAGGCTGACAGTGGAGAATACAGGTGTAAAGGAAGAAGAGACTCATATTCCTCAACAGAGTGGAGTGATGTCATCACACTGACAGTATCATGTAAGTTGGACTTTCTGTCATTCATACTGAACATGTTTTGATGTTTTCATGAATCTAAATTAAACAGCAGGAAACATTTCTCTCCAACAGTAATGTAGTGTCTTAAATTAACTCAATGATTTTAAAAAATCATATTTTATTTAATTGGAACAAAATAACTGAAAGCAGCCAGTAATCAGAGTTCTGTAGTTTTTCCATCAGGAACAACAAAAGCATCTCAAATAACTTCCAGGCTGGAGTGATGCTGCACTTTAACACTGTTCTCCACAGTAAGAAGGTTCTGGGTGTGAAAGACACATTCAGCCAACTGGTTGAGTTAACTCAGGTTAATCAGCAGCCAGGTTAGTTCAGATGAATCACTTGAGTAGTCTACACTTCCTGTAAGTGATAGTGTCAGTGGTTGTCTGTGTTCTGTGTTCACTGTGTGATAGACTGACAGTCTGTCCAGGATGTAACCTCGCTCTCATCAAATGTGAGCTGGGATAATCACCCTGTGACCCTGCAAAGGATAAGAGGCTACAGATCATTGATCATTAAACAGTTGTCTTTCTACAATGAAAAACCACAGTGAAAGTGTTCAACTTGGCTCTTCAACACTTAAACACAAGGTTTTACCTTCACAAATGTAACATTCAGTAGTGCAGCAGCTAATTCATTAAGAAACCCAGGAAAAGAGATAGAGGCATGACATGTAAGAGAGCTCCTTGGCCAGGTTTAAACTAATATGTGTCCAGTATTTATAAAGTAATTCAGTGTTAAAGTAAAACTCCCGCCAAAATGCAACCTAGGTGTTTTTTGTGAATATATATGAGTCAAACCTTCGTGTAAAAGCATAATTAAGACGAAAGAGGCACTTTTAAGATTTACCGTATTTTCGTTTTCAGCTCAAACTCATTTTCAATGGGAGTGTATGGGGCACTTTTATGCTAACATCAAAATGGCTATTTTTAAAACACTTACACACTCAACAAAACATTAAACGTTGCTCGTAGTATCACCAGGATCTCTACACACAGCTCAACTAAACCACATACACTCTACCCAGACGTGTCGATCCCAGAGTATGTCTGGGCTACCATGACGACGGCTAGAGGAAGAAGCTACTGCTCACCTGAGCTGTTCAAAAACGTTCTTTTTAGTAAACTCTGTGTAGACAAACAATGTTCTCAATGCTTGTGTTCATGTGTAGAGACCCTGGTGATACTCCAAGCAAAGTTTCACGCAAGGGAGTAGGTTTGATTTTGAGATTGGTGGGGACACAAATGTGCTCCAAGGCAGCACTCCTGAAAGACATTTTTTTACATTAGCAATCATAATTTCACATCATGCAGATGTTATAGGTTAAAGCAACTAATGAAAGACAAGGAGGAAGAGTTCTCATCTTTACTCTTTAGTGCAGGGCTGTAGTGCAACTGTGCATCATACTGTCAATTAACAGCCTACTGTCCATCTACAACATCGGAAATACATAAATGACCACTGTATAGCAACTACTGTAAACACATACACACTAGTAACACTTGTTGAGGCCTCTCATGAACACCAGACTTGATACAAAGCTCTGATTTTAAAGCCACATATGTGAAGCATTGCTATTCAGATCATCATCACACTAACATTTGTCATAGTGCTGAATCTCATCATGACTAACATATCCATCATACATTTTAACCTCTCCTGTGAATTTACAGCCTCTCTTTTAGCTTCTCCTTCTCTACCTCCTCCTGCCTCTCTTCCTCTACCTTCTCTGGCCTCTCCTTCTCCATCTCCTCCAGCCTCTTTGCTGTCTGTCACCTTACAAAAATATGTTGATGCATGACATATGAACAGATACATTAGGGATACTATCATGGAGCTTGATGGTACAGTTATTGCCTGAGCAAAAACGCTTTTACTAAATATTAATATTACTTAATATTAATTATATTTTATAATTATAAAATCACATGATCATCTAGAATGTGAGGTTTAATTGTATTTCCACCACAAAGTCTCTTCATTTGTGTTTTTAAACCGTTGCTCACTTCTACACAAATACATGGAAATAAGAATTAAAAATAACTTTAAAAAAGTGTTTCTCTTTGGCATTAAATATTCTCTTTTATTCAATATCTGTATTGTTGAACCTCTACCTATACACCCTTGAAGTAACTTACACTTTGACTCCTAAAGAAGTCTCTTATATCCAGTTTTCTTTTCTTTGACATCCATCAAATCCTATACAGCACACACGCACGCACACGTACACACACGCAAACAGACACAAACACAAATGTAAATGACACCACTGATATTAAAATCCGTCTAGCTGACGTGACCCAGGAAGAACAAATGCCGAACATGTTGACAACTTACACTCGCAGTTGCAGATAACATGCACTGCCTCTCGTCCGGTCCAACTAGCAGGTTGCATGTAGCTCTTACAAACAGAAGGAGTGACAGCGGGGACAGCCAATCACATGTGAGTTAGCGAGAAACCGGCAGCCAATCAGGGAGCGATATTTAGGTTAGAGGCGGGACTTCTAGCAGAGACCGACATTTAACCCTTCGTGTGCCATAATCATTGACTAAACACTGCGGACAGCGGTTGTGTTGATAGTGACTACACAGTAGCGGCTGAATATTGGCAGGGATGTGTCCCGAGCGTCCCTACCCAATTCTACGCCCTTGGTTTCATGTTGTGTTGAGCCTTCTTAAAAATAGAGATTTTGATGCTAGCGTAAAAGTGCCACATGCACTCTCATTGAAAATGAGTTAGAGCCGAAAACGAAAATAAGGTCAATCTTAAAAGTGCCTCTTTCGTCATAATTATGGTTTTACACGAAGGTTTGACTCATTCACAAAAAAGCCAAGTTTGCATTTTGGCGAGAGTTTCACTATAATATTAATGGAAATGTAAGTCTTACAGTTCAAGCATTTCTTGTCTGTAGGGGCTGCACTATATAAACTGAAGTAAATCACAGTGACATTCATTTCCTTTTTTCTGTCTGTGTGCTAAATCAAACAGCAAACAGACCAAAGGCTGAACTGAGGGCTGATGACAGAGACATTCCTGTAGGGGGCAGTGTGACCCTGACCTGCTCTGTGAACCCATCATCATCTGGTTGGAAATACTTCTGGTACAGAGGAGAGAAAACATCTGAACCTCTGACCTCTCAACTCTCAGCTGGACCAATCAGAGTCTCAGAGGAAGGAGTCTACTGGTGCAGAGGAGGAAGAGGAGAGCCAGTTTACTACACAGAGTACAGTGATCCAATCACTATCTACAAAAAGGGTGAGTTTGACATTTGCATTGGAAACAGAATTTTGAATAATTTAATGTATTTATATTTGTTGATTGATTAGAAAGAAGACACAATGTAGATTTAAAGGTGAAATATGGAATATGAGCTGAATGCCGCAATCTAGTGTCTCAAGCTCGTAGTCACGACAACAAAAAAGTAATTCCAGCGGTCGGGTTGCCAGGTTTGTTGCCGAGAGTCAGAATTTATACATTTGATTTCACATAAACATCCGATGGAATATCACAGTATGCTCATTTGACTTAGGTCTCTATTTTGAGACCTATGTAAATAAAGATAGCTAGATAGAATATTCTTTATTATAGCCACTGACCGCAATTGTGAAAGTGAACCAGCAATACTGGACAGGGCAGGAGGATTGAGTCGCCTCCGTTTCCTCCGTTTACTGGGTATGGAGGTCGATGGGTCACGATCAGTATTCTCATATCTAGGATCAACGTGATATAATGAAAATAAGTATAGCAGAGGAGTTTGACCGACAGGTAACGTTAGCTAAGTTAGCAAGCGAGTTAGCTTACCGATCCAGGAGAGAGTTCGCCATTTCCGCGTGTGTTTTGATGCCGTGGAAATCCTTTACCTGAGTCCATCGAGCGTATGCTTCACCGATATTTACTCTGGTTTTTGCTCTTCTCCGGTCACTCAGCTGCTGGGACAGATAACGCACCGTTCGCTGGGGCTCTGAAGAGCTTGCAGACTCCGCCATTTTACCCAGTGTCAGCCTAGCTGTGCCGAGCATTGCCGAGGTTTCGAAATTGGCAACCCGCAATGCCGGCCGCTATTTGGCTGGTACGATGTAAACAGGAAGTCATTGTCGAACCCGTCAAAATTTCTTAAATTATTTATTTCAGACTAAATATAATTTTTCAAGGAAACGCATTACTTTTAATCTGCGCCCCTCTAAACGCCCCGTGGATGTATTATTTTTGAAAAAATATAGCTTTTAATAAGCATATTACATATTCAACCTTTAACTTTTTTCATTTTTGTTTCCATTCTGTGAATACTTGAACATGAACAGTTCCAAACAAGGCTGTTGTGACTCTGCAGCCAAACTGGTCTGAAATATACAGAGGAGAGACGATCACTCTCAGATGTGAGATCAAAGATGGAGGAGACACTGAGTGGGAGTATGAATGGAGAACAACCAGCTCAGAAAAACCTTACAATCAAAATGAAAACAGCATTAGATCTATTTCTGCATCCCACAGTGGAGTCTACAGGTGTAAGGGCAGAAAGAAAAGTGAGAAGTCTTCAACAGATTGGAGTGATCCCTTCAAACTGACAGTATCAGACAGTAAGTCACATCACATTTCTTTAAAAGTGAAGATTATACAGTTCATTAAAAGGCTATTTGGTTTTAACATACCTTTTGAGGTAAATCTTCAGTATGTACTGATTGTGCAGAATGTATTTGATCCTCTATCAATACCTGTTTTCATTCTGAAAAATCATTTTCCAGCAGAACCCCAGTCTGTCCTCACTGTGTCTCCATCATGGCTGAGTGCTGGAGCCTCAGTAACTCTGAACTGCAGTGTTAAAGATCAATCTGCAGGATGGAGGTTCTACTGGTATAAGACTGTTCCTGATCCATCACACAACTCCTACAACTATGAGCTGCTACCTGGCAGCAGCAGTGGGACTGAACAGGATTCCTACATTGTTCATGGACAGACACACACAGCAGGATATATGTGCAGAGCTGGAAGAGGAGATCCAGTGTATTACACTGATAACAGTCAACCTCAGTTTGTTTGGTCTGCAGGTCAGTTTGTTTCTGTCTCTTAAGAAACAGATGTTATATCAGCTCTGTTCATCTTTTGTCTACATGATGTGAACATACAGTATGTTGAAAAAAAGAAAAATAATTTACTGTGTTCTTATGATCTTGACTCTTTCACTAGCATCAAGCTCAACTTCACACTTTTCACCTTACTGAGTGGAATTGACTTGTTTCCTATATGATATCTCGGATAAAACTTTACTCTCATTTGCAAAAAGTCCTTTTAGTCTAGATACTTAAGCTCTTCTTACTCCTAACAGCAGCTGCAGTCACTTTATTGTCTGTCATTTAAAATCTACTCAAATTAAAATTTTGCCAATATACTGAACTTTATTGCAACAAAAAAGCTAATTACTATTTGAATTTAGGCATTTATCTATCTCAAGACCTCTGTGCTCTGTTTGACCTCATATCACATGTTGTTTTTCAGATTTTCACTCATCAGCGTCTCTCACAGTGAGTCCTGACAGAGCTCAACACTTCACCTCTGACTCTGTGTCACTGAGCTGTGAGGGAAACTCTACTGAGTGGAGAGTGAGGAGGTTATCAACTGAGGTCAGATACCTGTCAGACTGCACCACCTGGAGGACAATGACTGGATCTACATGCAATATAGACACTTACTGGCTCAGTGATGCAGTGTACTGGTGTGAGTCTGGATCAGGAGAGTTCAGCAACGCAGTCAACATCACTATACAGAGTATGATTTTATAATATTTTGTTTTTCTTTGACTTATTATTTCAACATCCCATTGTGTGTTGAGGAGCACAGTACACTGACATGTTAAGAGTTCTGCCCAACACTCTGCTTCATGATCTCTGTAGTAATTAATGGTTTTCACTTCATAAACATAGTTAAGTGTTTAATTATACTGTAACCATGTATAAATATAGAATATATATTTGCGGCTGATCTGTTCTTCAGTTTTTAGGTCCATGATCACCATTTAAAGTCCAGTGTGAAGGATTTAGTGACATTTAGCTGTGAGGTTGCAGATTCAGCAGCTGAAAGGGTTCTTGAACAGTAAGACACACAAGGTGTATGAAGATAAAATGTCTGATTTTATGATCAATGTTAAATCAATGAGGAAAGTCAAAGTTAAAAAACCCAGTCTGTATCTTTTCTCATCTCTCTACATCCACTCATTCTCAAGTTCCTCGACCAGCTGATCTCTGACTGAAACCTCGTATTCTTTGACTGTTTAACAGATAAAAATATGATCCTGCTGAGCCCTGCCCGTCCTGTGACTGAGGGAGATTCTGTTAGTCTGAGCTGCAAATTAAGAAGACAAACATTTGACTCCACTGTGTTTTTCTATCACAATGAGAAACTCATTCAAAATGACACCAGATGGGAGTTAAATATCTCTGCAGTGTCAAAGTCAGATGAAGGATTCTACAAGTGTCAACACTCAAGACAAGAGTCAGCACAGAGCTGGATGTCAGTTCAGGGTGAGTAGGATTAAAATGATTCTTCCATTTTCTTTCTGTAAACTGTGTTTCTGTCTGAGAAAGAAACTTTGAATACTTAACTGAGTTTGAAGCAGCATCATTTCAGATAACTTCCCCTGATAGATTCAGTAGAAAAGAATGTTTCCTTCGAGCTGAAGAACGTCACCATCATAATTTATTGTGAAGAGCTGATTTTACACTGTATTCTGACATGTTGGTATATATTGTACTGTCAGTGTTTACTTGTGTATCACAACATGTGTGACATTGAAACAAGGATCTTCATTGTGTCTGTTCATGTGTATTTATACCTCTGAACAACAACTGTGATATTTTTATTTTATAGTTTATTATTCATAGTATTAGAAACATGTTATATAAGTTCATGAACAGTTATTATGTGTTATTTCTTACAGCAGTGTCCAGGCCTGAACGCTCTTCATTTCCTGTTCTGTTGATTGTTGGGCTGATTTGTGGAATCGTTCTTATTATTCTTCTGCTCCTGTTGTATCGCTACAGACCTTCCAAGAGTGAAACCTTCTTCTTCTGTTATTAGATGTTTTGTGTTTATGTTGAATTGAAATACAGACATATTCTGATCTGATGAGATAGAACAGCAGTACAACAACTCACAATACAAAACCATGTAACAACAAATCTTCGTCTTTTTTACAGATACATGCTTCAAGAGGTTGGTGCAAAACTGTTTTGTCACATTTTGAACATAACAGCAAGACATTCAATGTTCCTGTTTATTAAATGTTTTGTATTTGCTGCATGTTTTAGGCCGATCCAGTCTGAGAGCTCCAACACAGATCAGAATGAGGCTCAGTGCAACACATACGACTCTCTTCTCCATGGTAAGTATGCAGTAATCTTTGTATGTTCACTCATGACCTGAGGATCCTGTTTTTAAGTATAACATTGACAAGATCACTGACTGTGTCTTGTTTTCTCTGCTCTGTAGGTGATGTCTGTCTGTATGAATCAATCAAACACTCTGAAGACACTGAACATGGTGCAGTTTGTAGCTTTTATTAACATTAACAATACATTAGAAATACAACCACTGCATGATTTAAGAGAACTGATTCCAAGTGATCGATATAAAATCCTGTAACCAAATATGTAAATTTCAGTTGCAGGTGGATCCCAGGACGTCACATATTCTTTACTTGAACTTAAAAACTTTGGGAAGAAGGGTGAGTACTGTAAATACAGGAAGTAAATAGAAATATCTTTAGTGTAAAAAGTAAAGATACATATTTGTTCTGTATGGATTCATGTGATTGTCTTCACAGGGAAGCAACAAACACCAGAGGAGAGATCAGTTTACTCTGATGTGAGGACAGGAGCTGCAGGTACAGTCAGTTACAACAGTCATGTTCAAAGTTTGGTTTGAAATGTTGCGTATCATTTTACTGGATGTGATTATTTGTTGTTATTTGTTGTTAATCTTTGTCACCTTGGGTAAGTACAGAGTTACAGAGTTGTAAATCTCACACATTTCTCTGACCTTTCACACTAAGTTTGACTTTTTCATAGACAGACTTGTGTTTTCTGTAATTTGTTTAAAATATATAAACAACAAAATGAACAGAAGACACAGCAGCTGAGGTGATGGTGCTGTGATGAGAACTCATTTGGAAATATTTAGATTTTCATTTAAACATCAGACGCTGCTGTATTGTCATGAAATAAACACAGAAGGATCCAAAATTATGTTTGTTAGTATTCCACCAGTTAGTCCATCTGTTCATCCATCCAGCCATTCAGGGCCGTAGTGAATAAGTCTGTGGAGCAAACAAATCCTAAGATCTGCCCTCTGTTTCAGACGACAATCAGCTGTATGTCCAAGTCTTCAGCCACAATAAAGGCAAAGGCAAGAAGAAGAAAGGTCAGTAAAGTCTGCATCCACCTGCAGCCATTATCATCCAACATGTTGGTCTTGGTATTAATCAAAACTCAGTTCTGTAGAAATGTTGATTACTCCAGTGAAGACGTTAACCCTGACAATATCCATGTCTGATCTCCATTTATAGGAAGATCAGCTCCTGCAGCAGTAGATGAAACTGTTTATTCTGAAGTCAAACCGGGATCATCTCTCGGTAATGATGCTGCCGTATAACGTCCATACTGTGATGACATCTTCCACAGCTGATTAAATGGATACAAGCCAGAATAACATGTCAGAAAGCATCTTGAGTCACCCGATACTTTTGTTTTCTGTGGTTTTCTTCCAGGTCTGTAAGGAGAGAGGAGAGGAGGAAGACCTACGGTGAACTGATAAGTGTCCTGAGAACAGAACGCTTATTCTGGACCAACACAGTTCCCTTAAATGAGCCGATAATATGTAAGGTCAAAAGAGAATGTCAGTATGTAAGGTGAGCGATGGCTATGCAAGGTGAAAAGGTAACCATTATATGTGAGGTTAAAGGTAAAGAACAAAGTTTTTATTACAGCTGACAGCATTTCATTAGACTGCTGTAGAAATATGAGACATGTTCAGTATTCTGTACAGTTAATTTGTTCGCAGATGATGTAAAATAATGGCTTCATATGGATTTTATTATTGTCTCTTTTAGCACAAGACTACTGAAGCAGAATCTGTTTTATTTACGCACTTCATCATTACTTTTCATTTTTACAGTTATGTTGTTACCTTTTGTTTTTGTTCAGTTTTTGTAGGAAACATTGAATGCAACTTTGGTACAATATGTTTGAGCTTGTGTAGCAGGGTACCAGCTTTAAAGTCAGCGTCTTTGTTAAGTGTTAGATCCAGGATAGACGTCAACACTGACTTTTGATAGAAGTAATAATCTGCTATCAAACAACATCTCCTATTGCATGTACAGTATGTATGTTTTCTCTCTGTCATTTTTAAGTTAACTGAGAGGTATTGTGTGTATTTTTTCACCTCAAAGTATCTTATATTCATTGTATTTTAAAATCTTTTGAATATTTTATACATCAATAAACAGTTTGTTTTCCACTAGTAAGCTGTCAGTTGTGTTTTTAATTCCTTTTTTGACTGCACAGCCAAACTGCCACAGAGCCCTGTAGCAATGATCATGTCCCTTAATGTCAGTGTGTCTTAAAGTGTTTATCTCTTTCATCCAAACATCCTGCTGGTTCAGATTTGGAAACTTCAAGACATCTATGTAACTTGTATACGTACACTGTGTACCTTCAGTGAGAGGGTAGGATCACAGCGTTACATACATGTTGACTTCAACATACAAGTTTTCAAGACACAACATTGTTATGATGTAATGAGTTTTGTTTGTAGTCAGCAGCTACATTACATCTGACAGTTTGTTACACACATGAGATTTACGACAGTGCTGTTGCACTCAAACTGTGGGGGGTGCCAAATCACACAATATTCCAATTTCTACACAATGTTGCTTTAATTTGTATTTTCTGTCATGGTTTTAGTTGTGGTTTTGTTGTTTCAAGTTCTGCCCTCATGTGTCCTGTTTAACTTTCCTTTTTCAAAATGAGGAGGTTATGATCCGTGTTAACCATCACAGGAACACTAGAGGAGCCAATATAACGTTGATACCATTTCTGGTGACAGTCTAGCTTCTTTTAAAAGTAAGAAATCAGGCGCTCAGCCCCATCAGAGTCCTCTTGGAGGAGGACAGCACCAACACTGGTGTCACTTGCATCGACAGCCAACTTAAACGGCAGATCTGAACGAGGTGCACTCAAGTGGCTCTCAGGATGACATGCACTGGAATAGCAGTGTTGAACTTTGAGCTGCTTCAGCACCTGACCAAACACATGTACAGCTATAACCCTGGTCTGCAATAATAAGATGCATTTTACCTGCTGATTCAAATGAGCCTGTTACACTCATCAATGAAGTTACACACAGAAGAGGATTCCTACAGTCATTGGTCAACATGTGTTAGAATGATACACTCTGTGTACAATAGGAAAATTTTAAGACCAGTTGAAAAATTGCAAGAATTTACATTTTGCACTGTTGGATCTTAAAAAGGTTCTTAGTAGAGTTTCAAAATGCAAAAAGAAGAAATCGGAGTGACACAAAAAACAAATTGAGTAAGCAATTTAATTAAACTGAAATAGGCTGTTCATCAGCTGATCAAATGTTTAAGACCACAGCCTTTAAAAGCCAAATGTGGATTCAATGTCATTTTCTGTCAGGCATTCACACTGTCATGACCTCCTGATGGCAAAAGCCAAAAAGCTTTCTCTTGTTGAACGTGGTCGGATTGTTGAGCTGCATAAGCAAGGCCTCTCTCAACGCGCCATCGCTGCTAAGGTTGGATGCAGTAAGACAGTCATTTTGAATTTCTTAAAAGATCCTGAGGGTTATGGAACAAAAAAGTCAAGTGGTAGACCCAAAAAAATTTCCCCGGCGCTGAGCTGGAGGATCCGATTGGCTCTCCTTTAAGACACGGGACGATCCTCGTCCCAAATTAAGGCCGTTACTGGTGCCGACTGTTGCCCAATAACCATCAGACGGCATCTGCGAAAAGGGCTTTAGGAACAAAAAATGTCTTCAAAGGCCTCGTCTCCTTCAACGCCACAAAATTGCCCGTTTGGACTTTGCAAGAGAGCACTAAACATGGGACATTGAAAGGTGGAAGAAAGTTTTATTCTCTGATGAGAAAATGTTTTACCTTGATGACCTGAGGGCCCTCGTCTGTGTGGTAATGACTGGGTTTTTCAACAGGACAACGCTGCAGTTCACAATGCCCACCTGACAAAGGACTTCTTCCAGACGAATAACGTCACTCTTTTGGACCATCCTGATCTAAATCCAATTGAAAACATTTTGGGATGGATGGCAAGGGAAGTTTACAAAAATGGACATCAGTTCCAGGTAGTGGATGCCCTCTGTGAAGCCATCTTCACCACTTGGAGCAATGTTCCCACAAGCCTCCTGGAAACACTCGCATCAAGCATGCCAAAACGAATTTTGAAGTGATCAACAGTCCAACAGTCCTTTTTTGATACTTTTGTTTCTATTTTGGGGGGGTTTTGGGTTTTTTTGAGCTATGGTCTTGATCAGCTGATAAACAGCCTAATTCAGTTTAATTGTTGTTTTCAATAAATTGCTTACTCAAATTGTTTTTTGTGTCACTCCCATTTCTTCTTTATGCATTTTGAAACTCTACTTAGAACCTTTTTAATATCCAACAGTGCAAAATGTAAATTCTTGCAATTTTCCAACTGGTTTTGATCAGGAGTGTATATATCCAGTTGACAAGTCAGTCTTCAGCTTATTATCTAAACTGCTAATTCTGTGTCGATCCCCTCATTTAGTCAGTCAAACTATTTTATGGTAAAGCTCTTCTAAGAATGAGTGTTGAAACACCTGCAGCACTCAGCTTTAACTAGAACAATATATTGTTCATGAAGAACTTGTTTGCTGCTTTCACAGCACCATCCCTGTCTTTGTAAATGAATCTTGGACGTTGGTAAGGGTATAAATTCTGATAAAACATCACGGTGTGCTGAGGTATGCAGACTAGTGGAGAACTGTTATAATCTCATATCAGGCAACAAGATATATATATTTTTTTTTTTTTTGGGGGGGGGGGGGGGGGGGGGGGTTAAATGTGACTATATTCAGTGGTAAATCAAGCAGAGGAATATTTTAGTTTTTCAGACCACTGTTCATGAACTGTAGCAGTCAGTCCTGACGGTGCAGCACTGAGGTGTACAGGGAGTCTTCTTCTTCTTAAAGGATGGTAATACAGTGTACCAGTGTGAGTTTACCAGGTAGCAATGATAAGGAGATGTGATTTAAGTTAATACAGAGACAGGTCAATGAAACGTCTTAAACTTTATTTTAAATGACCATCATCAGGTTGATGAGTAAGTCAGTCAGTGTACTTGATAGACTCCAGTCACTGTGCAGGTGAAATAAAAGCTTTTTCCACAGATCACCACAGGGGGGCATCAAACCACACTAACTGATACTGACACAATGCATGTGCTCCTTTTTACCTCTGAGACGAGGGCGGCTGTAGTGAAGTCCCAGGATGCCAAGTCAAGGTTACCTGTGAGCCTCATTCTCAAAGAGTTGGAGTTCTCTCTAAGTAATAATAACTCTGTCATCTTCTCTTATTTTAAACTATTCATGTTCTTTGACTGTTTTGCAGCTGAAAATGTCCCTCTGCTTTACTTGACTCAGTTTCTACCACAAGAGAAAAAAAACACTTTGAGTGTGTGAGTGATGAAACCTTAGAAGTCAAAGTCTTACTGTCACCGCAGCACGTCTTTATGTGTCAAACGGAACTGGAAAGTTTATATTTAGCTCATGTTGCTGAGAACTTGCTTTGCACGTTCTTCTCACGCTAAGACACGCTTCAGTTTATTTAAGCATTTTATTTCATTTGATTTGATTCTCCCAAAGGCATCTCACTTGACAGATCTTTAGCCTGATTTAATCTTATCAGGCTGCAGCTCACAGGCCAGGTTACGTCTTAAAGATTAAAAGTTGTGAAACATTGACAGCTAATATAATACTTGGCCTTTTTAGAATAATATCTGTAGACACCGGACTGACAATCTTTTCTAATTTGTTAAATCACATTCTTTTTAAACTGAATTAAACACATAACATGCACAAATATCCCTTCAATATAATTTTAGTAGGTGGTCTGATGTGCAATAATTACTGTTAATGCCACATACTGTTTGATATTTTTTTCAGGGACCAGTAAGAAACTTTTGCACAAGAGACAAGTTGATATATAAAATTAACATATACTGTAAAATACATTTGGAGAGGTCTTTTTTGGTTTTAGAGAGGTCACATGATTTGTGAGGCAGCAGAGAGAGAGTTTCCTTCCTGATAGATAAGATTAGGGGTGCGACGGATCAAAAAACTCACGGTTCGGATTGTTTCACGGATCAGAGTCACGGATCGGATCATTTTTCGGATCAGCAAAAAAAAAAAAAAAAAAGACAAGACAAATGCCGCGGTGATAAGCGGTTGTTGAGCAGCCTTCGTTTTCACTCCTGTCAGTGAAACACGGGGTGTCGCTTCAAATGCGTGGCCATGCTTGATGTGTTTCCACTGTCATATGGCTTTCTTGTGCCACAGTGCCTACACACCATCAAGGTTTTATCCACTAACCTCTTTCCTTCGTCATTATATTTCACAGGTAAGCCAAAATGCTCCCATACAGGGGATTTAAATGACGCGGGGCGTTCAAGTTCCTCCGTTCCTCCGCTCGCCATGACCACGCTGCCCTTAACAAGTGTGTGGATTGAACATGCGCATAACTTTTTTTTTTTCATAAATCAATCCGCGGATCACGTGTGTGCCGAACCGAAGATATTGATCCGAACGAATCACGGATCAATGATGATCCGTTGCACCACTAGATAAGATCATCCTGTAGATTACCGCTGCCTCAGTTGGGAAGACTTGATCTGAGAATTCTTCAGTTTTAATCACAAGGCAGTACTGTAGAGGAGAGTGTCTCCTCCCCCCAGCACAGAAACTTTTCATGGTCTAACTGTAAGGTGGTTTGCCACAACTTCACCTACAGGAAGTGACTGAACTCGTAGACTAACTGTCCTCATGAACAGAACTGAGCATGAAGAGAGCAGAGAGCTCTCTCTCACAGCTCCCCTCTGTTTCACTACTAGTTCTATGGCTCAAACTTTACAGGTTTTATCATAGGAAAAATATTTTGGCGACAGTGGGTGATTTAGCTGTCATTAAGAGGACCAATACCAGTTTTCAAATCTGAACCTGCATGAGAAAATATTAAGAAATAACAGTCATGGAAAACCCCCTTGAATGTAAAAGACAGTGGCATAACTGAGATCTACTTCATGTAGAGACAAATATAAGATTTAAAAAGCTTCAAACTACAAGGAACATTTAACTAGTGATGAAACCATCTAAGTTTGATAATGATGGCTCTATATGACCTACATAAGCAAACAAGATCATCAAGAGAACACTGACTGTTTCTGAATAGTTATTATTTATTCTGAATGCAGCACAACAGAAACTGGATCAGAAATTAAATTTGTCTCTCACCATTCACTGCTGTACATTTTCTTTCTGAGATAAGGTCCCATGAGGTCCCCCAGAAGGGGCCTGACTACTTAGTGCTTTGGCATCATGAGTTACCGATGAGGGAAATGGAATGTAACTGATGTTAGCATAAGGCTGCAACATAACAAAATGTGATAAAGGTGGAGGTACCTAAATACTTTCTGACTGCACTGTGTGTACACACAACACACACCCTCATTGAAATACAGTCACTGTGGGTGCAAGAACTGTTGGACGGCATAAAGTGTACAGATTAGCTAACAATATAATGTTAGTGTGATGTAATATGGTTAAATCCAATGACTTTATGTGTCTTGGTTGTGAAATAAGGATGAGGAACAAATCTTTGCAAGGGAGATGAGCAAATAATTTATTCACAGTGGCCAGGAAGCGTAAACATGTCAAAGTACACTGCGGTCAATGCCACTGCAGTTGTCTGAGCTTTGTGTGAAAGGGAAGAAAGAACAGAGTGAGAACTGCACTCAGATGAAGAAGTTGATGAAAAACTCTGCTCTCACATTTATAAGAAAGTTAACTTCTCTTTTATTTCTGCTGCATTTTTATTAATACAAAGTAGGAAGTTTGATCAGAGACAGAGTGACAGTGTCGGTGCTGGATGTGAAGATGGGGCACACTCTGCTCGGTGTGCTTGGGTTATTCTGTGAGTACATCTGTGACTTTCTATGTGATGTTAAGTATTTATATCAGTGTAGTAGTTGTGTACACATGACCTTTGTTGCTGATTTGTCTTGGTTCAGATTGGAAGATTATCTTAAGTATATTACTCAACTAGTTACTTTTGCACTAGTTTTTGCTCACATACCTGGACAATGCATGTACAGTATATGATCTAAGGTATTATGTATATAGCTGTGGAATTACATGTATTGCTTATTTTACTCAGCCTCTATATATTGAAGAGTTTTAAATGTGTTTCCCACCTCTGTAGCTGTGTAGCAGAATATCATCACAGAAATGTGTGATACTGTTGATTGATAAACAATAGTTGCCACTGATGAAACTCCACCTGGATTTTGTATTTGATTCTGGTCTAATGAAGTTTGAATCTTTATTTCAGTGCTGAATACACTCCTGTACGGACATGCTGAAGGTGACTAGTTATCTTTTCTACATTGACTGATTATGTTTGTCCTATATGTCTCCTACACCTACCTCTTCATCACTTGTTTTTGCAGTTGTGTTTTTCCATATATGTTTCATTTTACTCAGTGTACATTATAAAATGACTGGATTAGTGCTCAGTTGTTACTTGAAAGTGCTCAGTTGGGAAGCTACTTGGAAAGCGTAGCTCTGCATAATACCACTGACTTCACACTGGAATAAGTTTAGTGACTGTAAAGCTGCTTTAGTTTGGTTCACTGAAGCTGTGTAGAAAAAGCTGTTCAAACTGCTTTGTTAGAAATGAAAATATTAAATCAAATACAAAATTCTAACAGAATTAGCTTAGAATCAGCTGAGTTTACTGCAAAAAGAGACCACTTGTTAACAGGTCACACATGAAGCAAAACACAGAACAAAAAAACCTCACTGTTCATGGGGAAGTGCAGAATGTAAGTTTTGGTCTTCAGAATCAGAATGGATTTATCGTCAGTGTAAGATCAGAATAAAATAAAATTAAGAGTGCACCTTAGGAATCTAGTCTGCATGATAAACTAGACACTAGACACAACACTAACAAAGAAGGATAATGAAAATGTTCTTCCATATTGCCGTGGTCAAAACAGTCTAGTGTCTGAACTAAATGCATCCTGGGGAAGGTCATTGACTGATAAAACTAAACATGTGTTTACCCAGAGGGGCCAGTGAGAATTCATTTTTCAATTGAAGATCCACATTGTCATAAGCATTCAAGCCAACAATGTTACTCATGTACTTGCACTTCTGTATTTTCGCATGAAGTGAAGTGTAATAATTATTCCATAAACATCTTTCAGTTGTAAAAATATCAGCCGACACAAATCTTAAATATTAATCCAAGGTCAAATCATGTCATGTTACATAACCTGCTAACATGTACTGTCATAGATGCATCTTGTGTTCAGAGTGCAGAGAGAAATTAAAACTCCCCTGGTGGAACATGGATGATTCTCATCAGTACATGATGGTGGTGGTGCACTTCAGCCTCTTGTGGTCAAACTGAGTATTACAGAAAGAAACACTTTGCAAAATTAGCCTTAATTTCCTCTTGAAATGTTTTTTTCACTCTTAGTCGCACATGAAAAAAATACAAATTTTAATGAACTTTAAATTACATTGGATCACCTGAAAATAATGTATCACTTGCCCCACAGGTCTTATGACATTTCTGTTTCCTTTCTGTGAATTCTTGTACATGAACAGTTCCAAACAAGGCTGTTGTGACTCTGCAACCAAACTGGCCTGAAATATACAGAGGAGAGACGATCACTCTCAGATGCGAGATCAAAGATGGAGGAGACACTGAGTGGGAGTATGAATGGAAAACATCTAGCTCAGAAAAACCTTCAAATCAAAATGAACTCCGCATTAGATCTGTTTCTACATCCCACAGTGGAGTCTACAGGTGTAAGGGCAGAAAGAAAAGTGAAAAGTCTTCAACAGATTGGAGTGATCCCTTCAAACTGACCGTATCAAACAGTAAGTCACATCACATTTCTTTCACAGTGAAGATTATACGGTTTATTAAAAGACTGTTTTGGTTCATATATAGATTTAAAGTAAATCTTCAGTATGTACTGATTGTCCATCATTCCATCCATCCATCCATCCATCCATCCATCCATCCATCCATCCATCCATCCATCCATCCTCCTCCGCTTATCCGGGACCAGGTTGCGGGGGCAGCTGTCTGAGCAGGGACGCCTAGACTTCCCTCTCCCCGGACACTTCCTCCAGCTCTTCCGGGAGGATCCCAAGGCGTTCCCAGGCCAGCCGAGTGTCTGGGTCCCAACGTGTCCTGGGTCCCGGGGACGCCTTCCTTGGGGCGTGTTCCTGGCATGCCCCGCTGGGAGGAGACCCCGATGAAGGCGTTCCGGGGGCATCCGATACAGATGCCAGAGCCACCTCAGCTGGCTCCTCTTGATGTGGAGAAGCAGCGACTCTACTCCGAGCTCTTCCCGAGTGACAGAGCTCCTCACCCTATCTTTAAGTGAGCGCCCTGCCTGCCTGGGAGGAAACTCATTTCGGCCGCTTGTATCCAGGATCTTATTCTTTTGGTCATGACCCAAAGCTCATGACCATAGGTGAGGGTAGGAATGTAGATTCACCGGTAAATCGAGAGCTTCACCTTTCGGCTCAGCTCTCTCTTCACCACGACAGACCGTTACAACAACCGCATTTCTGTGGCTGCTGCACCAATCCGCCTGTCAATCTCGCGGTCCATCCTTCCCTCACTCGTGAACAAGACCCCAAGATACTTAAACTCCTCCACTTGAGGCAGGAGCTCTCCCCCAACCTGAAGGGAGCAGGCCACCTTTTTCTGGTCGAGAACCATGGCCTTGGACTGGGAGGTGCTGATTCTCATCCCAGCCGCTTCACACTCGGCTGCAAACTGCCCCAGGACATGCTGGAGGTCCTGGCTCGAAGGATCCAATAAGACAACATCATCTGCGAAAAGCAGAGATTAAATCCAGTGACTCCCGAACCAGACCCCCTCCGGCCCGTGGCTGCGCCTAGAAATTCTGTTCATAAAAATAATGAACATAACCGGTGACAAAGGGCAGCCCTGCTGGAGTCTAACATGCACTGGGAACAGGTCTGAGTTATTGCAGGCAATGCGAACCAAGCTCCTGCTCCGTTCATACAGGGACCGTACAGCCCTTAGCAGCCTTTACTCCTGGAGCATCTCCCACAGAATGCCGAGAGGGACACGGTCAAATGCCTTCTTGAAGTCCACAAAGCACATGTGGACTGGTTGGGCAAACTCCCATAGCACCCTGCAGAGGGTATAGAGCTGGTCCAGTGTTCCGCAACGAAAACCGCATTGTTCCTCCTGAATCCAAGGTTTCGACTATTGCCCGAATTCTCCTCTCCAGTACCCTGAAATAGACTTTCCCAGGGAGGCTGAGGAGTGTGATCCCTTGATAGTTGGAACACAACCTCCAGTCCGTCTTTTTGAATAGGGGGACCGGAGGGTGTGTTCCATCTCTCTATGCTGCAGAGACTTGTCAGCAGTGTTGGGAGTAACGGCGTTTAAGTATAACGGCGTTACTAACTGCGTTATTTTTTCAGTAACGGAGTAATCTAATGAATTACTTTTCCCATCATTACAACGCCGTTGCCGTTACCATTACCGACTATAAAATGTGGCGCGTTACAAATTGAAGTTTCTCATTGAAGCTGTTGTCATCCAACTCGGCTCTCAGCCACTGGAGCAGCAGGACTGCTTTATTTTTCTCCGGTGAGGCAGGAGGGAGGGGCGGGACAACCGGTGATGAGGTGATGATTGGCTCTCTAAGGTAGAGTGAGAGTTCGTTAGCCAATCAGAGGCTGTGTTCGGTTTACACACAAACCACACAGCCTTGCACACACAAACTAGCAGACGTGAGCTGCAGAAATGGCGAGTCCAGACCGTCCGTTTTAAGCAACTCTAATCTAATGAAGCATCTCTCAACTGCACGCGCTTCTACAACACTAGTGGCCAAGAACTCCGTTGTTGACACTGTTGATGATGATAGCAGGTGTGGCTAACGTGAGCTCTGCTAACACAGAAGGACACGGAGCCGTTCGAGCAGCTAAAGCTGGATGTTTCTGCTCCAGCTTCACTAAAACTTGTTGAGGACAGTGTTGGGAAAGTTCACTTTCTACATGAACTAGTTCAAAGTTCAGTTCACACATTTTAAAATGAACTAGTTCAGTTCATAGTTCATAATTCAAAAATTTGAACTAAGTTCACAGTTCCAAAAATGAACAAGTTCATAGTTCTTTTTTTTTTCAATATGTATGCTCGCTGTTGCCATGTCTTCTGATTTTTTATTCACTTGCACAGACCTTGAAAGGCTCGCCGGGTGCTTTAGTTCAATGTTTCAGGTTTGTGGTACAGGATAGAGTACAAATAAAAAAAATAAAAAAAATACATAAATAAGTAAATAAATAATAAGTAATTTTAAAAAAGAAGAAGAAGAAAGGGAAAAATAAAATAATAAATGAATAGATAGTTCATACAGTGGCTTCAGGGAAAACATTTCATAATGACTCAGTAAGATATTACTTTTTTTGTTATTTAACAAAATCAGACATTTAAGCAATGAGCTCAGTTCCAGGAGAAAAGGAGCAAATTTAGGTAGTGATTTTGCAAATTTTTGTTTGAGAATAGAACATTTTGCATAGGATAACAAAGTTATCCTATGCATAAGAGAATGGACAGAGTAAGCATCAAAAAATGAGATTCAACAACACTCCAAAACTTTTTAGATATATCACAATAAAAAAACAGATGTGAAGCCTTCATTTGTTTTTGTCTCCATGCTGAGCACATTGATGACGCAAGCGGCGGTGCGACTCTGTGGTGGCTGGTGTTGCCAGTAGCCCTTTTTAGATAGAAAAGGCGGCACATTTGCTCCAAGGTAAGTGCGGCAATGTGCCGGCCTGTCTTTCTAAAACCGAGGTGTAATATTCCTCCTTTTCCAAAAGCCGCCTCTGAGGCGTAAACATGTGACGTGACGTGAAGCTCGAAGTTGGGCTGTGAATGCAGTTGACAGCGAATTTGACTTCAAAATAAGAGCTTTACATTGCACCCCATTGGAGTTTAGAACTAGGTTCTTAGCGGGGGGCTTTTAATTCGAAAGTAGCGACCGTCCTTAGCCTGCCGACACAACATCAAGCTAACACAACCAAACAGCTACAGAGACAGAGGAGACGCTGCATCTCCTGGATCTCAGCGGCTGTTCAGTTGTTCATCTTAATGTCCGCGGATGAAGTGATGGACTGACTATTGTGATCAGCTGTTTTTTGGTTTTAAAACTGTTATGTCTGTTCAGGACAAATTAATCTGTGTTCGTTTGGTAATGCCCCAGTACATGTTTGGTATGCAGCTGTTTCTGTTGGAAATAGTTAAGTTTCGTTTTGACTGAAAGTGAAGCGAGATGCACAAACCTCTCGTCCAGCGTCCTTTTTATACACAACGGCTAGATTGGGTGTTTTTCTGCTACATATTAAGGCCTGTTCACGGTGTGTCATAGCCGGTTTTTGCCTGGAAGGCTCGATGGGAATCTGGCACTGTGTTGAACGAAGTTAAACTGAGAGAACGCGCCGTTCACAAACGCCAGAATGATCGCGTTCACAATAACGTTCATCAGGCAGAATACAGTACGTTCAGTTCACGTTCGCCCAAAATATGAACGAGTTCATGAACGATCGTTCATGAACGATCGTTCATTGAACGCGTTCAGGCACAACACTGGTTGAGGACATGCCCCTGTTAACAGCTGACCCAGACTCCTTCATTGGCTAAATACCAGGGAGAGCAGGTGCCGGTCTGCCATGCAGAAAGACATTTTCTAAATACATAGATGCAGAGTACATTAAAATCAATGCCGAGCTCAAAAGGGGAAGAAAAGAAAGTAACGGAAGAGTTACTTTTCCTGGTAACTAATTACTTTTATGTTGGAGTAATTCCGTTACTAACTCAGTTACTTTTTGGGGGAAGTAACTAGTAACTATAACTAATTACTATTTAAAAGTGACGTGACCAACACTGCTTGTCAGCCAAGACAGCCCCACAACATCCAGAGACTTGAGGTACTCAGGGCGGATCTCATTCCCCCCGGTGCCTTGCCACTGAGGAGCTTCCGAACTACCTCAGTGACTTCGGCTTGAGTGATGAATAAGTCAACCTCTGAGTCCCCAGCCTCAGTGGGATTGAGGAGATCCTCGAAGTATTCCTTCCACCGCCAACAATGTCCCCAGTCAAGGTCAACAGCTCCCCACCTCCACTGTATACAGTGTTGGTGGAGGACTGCTTCCCCCTCCTGAGGCGCCAGATGGTTTGCCAGAATTTCTTTGACACCGACCGGTAGTCCTCCTCCATGGCCTTGACGAACTTTTCCCAGACCCGAGTTTTTGCTTCTGCGTCCGCCCATGTTGACGCACGCTTGACCTGCCGGCACCCATCAGCTGCCTCAGCAGTCCTCCGAGCCAACCAGGCTCGATAGGACTCCTTCTTCAAGTTGACAGCATTCCTTACTTCCGGAGTCCACTACCGGGTTTGGGGATTGCCGCCAGGACAGGCACCTGAGACCTTATGGACACAGCTCCAAACAGCCACATCAACAGTGGAAGTGGAGAACATGGTCCATTTGGACTCAATGTCCCCAGCCTCCCTTGGGATCTGGTCAAAGCTCTGGGAATTAAAGACCTCCCCGACAGAGGGTTCTGCCAGACGTTCCAAGCAGACCCTCACAATGCGTTTGGGTCTGCCAGGTCTGTCCAGCTTCCTCCCCTGCCAGCGGATCCGACTCACCACCAGGTGGTGATCAGTTGACAGCTCAGCCCCTCTCTTCACCCGAGTGTCCAAGACATACGGCCGGAGGTCAGATGACACGACTACAAAGTCAATCATTGACCTTGGGCCTAGGACATCCTGGTGCCACATGCACTGATAGACACCCTTATGTTTGAACATGGTGTTCGTTATGGACGAACTATGACTAACACAGAAGTCCAGTAACAGAACACCACGCAGGTTCAGATCGGGGAGGCCGTTCCTCCCAAGCACGCCCCTCCAGGTAACGCTGTCGCTGCTCACGTGAGTATTGTCCCCCAGTAGAACAATGGAGTCCCCAGTTGGGGCACTTTCCAGTACCCCTGCCAGGGCCTCCAAGAAGGCCGGGTACGCTACACTGCTGTTCGAAGCCGAAACAAAAGTAAGGGACCAATCCCTGACCCGAAGGTGCGGGGAGGCGACCCTCTTGTTCAACGGGGTGAACTCCAACAAATGGTGGCTGAGCTGGGAAGCCATGAACAAGCCCACACCTGCTCGCCGCATCTCACTGCGGGCAACTCCAGAGTAGAGGAGAGGCCAGCCTCTCTCAAGGAGTTGGGTTCCAGAGCCCAGACTGTGCGTGGAGGCTGACTGTGTGGAGACTGTACTATCTCTAGCCGGTACCACTCAGCCTCCCGCACTAGCTCAGGCTCTTTCCCCCCCAGCGAGATGACATTCCATGTCCCGTGGCTAGAGTCTTCGGGGCCCCAACCCATGACCGCCACCCAAATCACACCGCACAGCCCCTTCTGAACACTCCTGCGGGTGGTCTACTGCAGCCTACTGGAGGGTGTACTGATTGTACAGAATGTATTTGATCCTCTATCAATACATGTTTTCATTCTGAAAAATCATTTCCCAACAGAAACCGGGTCTGTCCTCACTGTGTCTCCATCATGGCTGAGTGCTGGAGCCTCAGTAACTCTGAACTGCAGTGTTAAAGATCAATCTGCACGATGGAGGTTCTACTGGTATAAGGCTGTTCCTGATCTATCAGAAAACTCCTACAGCTATGAGCTGCTACCTGGCAGCAGCAGTGGGACTGAACAGGATTCCTACATTGTTCATGGACAGACACACACAGCAGGATATGTGTGCAGAGCTGGAAGAGGAGATCCAGTGTATTATACTTATAACAGTAAACCTGAGTCTGTCTGGTCTGCAGGTCAGTCTGTCTCTTTCTCTTAAGAAAAATATGTTATATCAACTCTGTTCATTTTTTTTCCTAAATGATGATAAACATACAGTATGTTATAAAAAGTATTTTCATTTGCTGTGGTCTTATGATCTTGACTGTCTCACGTCACACTGTCCACTTTACTGGGTGGAATTGACTTGTTTCCTTCTGTCCTCAGTCTTAAACCTGAAACACAGAGAGATATGATATCTTGGCTAAAACTTTGCTATCATTTGCAAAAAGTGCTTTTAGTCTGGAAACTTAAGCTCTTCTTCTGTTTACAGCAGCTGTAGTCACTTTGTTGTCTATCATTGAAAATGCACTCAAATCATAATTTTACCAAAATACTGAACTTTATTGCAACATAAAAGCTAAGGACTATTTGAATTGTGGCATTTACAATAGAATAGAACAATAGAATATCTTTATTGTCATTGTAACAGGTACAACAGAATGAAGTGTAGTCCTTATTCAGTGCAAAACATCTGCTGAGGTAGAAGATGCATAAATAAATACCTAAATATAAACTACTGTATACATATTTACACTAAAAACACAAAGTAGACACACCCATACAGCCATACATTCACAGTCAAAAAATTGCACATAGCCCTTTGACAGAGGTAAGTGGTGAGAGTTATGCTTAGGTAGCACTATTCAGTGCACTTATTGCCGTTAGATAAAAGCTTTTCTGTAGTCTGTTTGTTCTGGTTTTCATGGACCTGAATCTCCTGCCTGACGGCAGTAGTTCGAGCAATGTGTGACCGGGGTGTTATGAGTCCTGCAGGATGGTTTTGGCCTTATTGAGGCAGCGGGAACTGTGAAGTTCTTCCAGAGGGGGGAGAGGGCAGCCAATGATTTTCTGTGCTGCCTTTGTGACCCCCTGGAGCTTCTTCCTCTGTGCCACAGTGCAGCTTGAAAACTACACACGAACATTTCATATCTTAAGATCTCTGTGTCTCTGTTTGACCTCTTATCACATGTTGTTTTTCAGATTTTCATTCATCAGCGTCTCTCACAATGAGTCCTGACAGAGCTCAACACTTCACCTCTGACTCTGTCTCACTGAGCTGTGAGGGAAACTATGCTGAGTGGAGAGTGAAGAGGTTATCTAAGAATAGATACCTGTCAGACTGCACCACCTGGGGGACAATGATTGGATCTACATGTAAACTAAACACTTATAGGCTCAGTGATGCAGTGTACTGGTGTGAGTCTGGATCAGGAGAGTTCAGCAATGCAGTCAACATCACTGTACAGGGTATGATTTTATTATATTTTGTTTTTCTTTGACTTATTATTTCAAACATCCCATTGTGTGTTGAGGAGTACAGTACACTGACATGTTAAGAGTCCTTGTTTTCTCTTAATAAACATAGTTAAGTGTTAATTACACTGTGATTTTAACCATGTATAAATATAGAGTATAGATTTGTGGCTGATCTGTTATTCAGTTTTTAGGTCCATGATCACCATTTAAAGTCAAGGATTTAGTGACATTTAGCTGTTAGGTTGCAGATTCAGCAGCTGAAAGGGTTCTTGAACAGTAAGACACACAAGGTGTATGAAGATAAAACATCAGATGTTATGATCACTGTTAAATCAATGAGAAAAGTCAAAGGAAAAAAACCCAATATGTCTCTTTTCTCATCTCTCTACATTCACTCATTCTCAAGTTCCTCGACCAGCTGATCTCTGACTGAAACCTCGTATTCTTTGACTGTTTAACAGATAAAAATATGATCCTGCTGAGCCCTGCCCGTCCTGTGACTGAGGGAGATTCTGTTAGTCTGAGCTGCAAATTAAGAAGACAAACATTTGACTCCACTGTGTTTTTCTATCACAATGAGAAACTCATTCAAAATGACACCAGATGGGAGTTAAATATCTCTGCAGTGTCAAAGTCAGATGAAGGATTCTACAAGTGTCTGTACTCAGGACAAGAGTCAGCACAGAGCTGGATGTCAGTTCAGGGTGAGTAGGATTAAAATGATTCTTCCATTTTCTTTATGTTAACTTTGTTTCTATCTGAGAAAGACACTTTGTGCTTTGTTTGTGTTTTTGTCTTCAGTATGGTTTAATGTGACACAACTGTCATATTTATTGAAGCACTTTGTAAATTCAGTGTTAGAAACATGCTATATAAGTTGATTAAAAGTTATCATGTGTTATTTCTTACTGCAGTGTCCCGGCCTGAAAGCTCTTCATTTCCTGTTCTCTTGATTGTTGGGCTGATTTGTGGAATCGTTCTTATTCTTCTTCTGCTCCTGTTGTATTGCTACAGACCTTCCAAGGGTGAGACCTTCTTCTTCTGTTATTAGATGTTTTGTGTTTATGTTGAATCGAAATACAGACATATTCTGATCTGATGAGATAGAACAGCAGTACAGCAACTCACAATACAAAACCATGTAACAACAAATCTTCAACTTTTTTACAGATACATGCTTCAAGAGGTTGGTGCAAAACTGTTTTGTCACATTTTGAACATAACAGCAAGACATTCAATGTTCCTGTTTATTAAATGTTTTGTATTTGCTTCATGTTTTAGGCCGATCCAGTCTGAGAGCTCCAACACAGATCAGAATGAGGCTCAGTGCAACACATGTGCCTCTCCTCCACATGGTAAACATTCATGATCATCTCTCATATATATATATATATATATATATATATATATATATATATATATATATATATATATATATATATATATATATATATATATATGCCATTTTCTTAGGTATCATACAATCAAAGAGATGTCTCTGACTGCAGCTTGTTTAGGGTAGGGTTATCAGTCAAACACTCTGAAGACACTGAACATGGTACAGTTTATACCTTTTATTAACATGCATTACAGAAACGCCCTGTTCAATTAAGGTGAACAGATTTATGGTTGACAGCACTGAGATCACTTCCATTACTTCAAATGAGTCAGGATCATTGACTGTATATAAAGATGGACGACATGACAGCTCTCCAAAAGTGAAGCCAGAACATCTGGAACTGCTGGTTAGCACTTAGCTCAAAGCATTGCTTTACCTCCAGCCTTAGAGGTGTGTTAGCATCGCTTTAGATCATTTCCTGTGTGTGAAAATATGACCTTTGATGACACGTGACTATTAATGATGTCGTTACTTTGAAAATGTGTCTTTTTTATCAAGTATCTACATCACTGTGTCTGCAGCACATGTGTCATCATTGTTGTCTAGATGTGCCAAATGTTCTACTCTGGATCAGATACTGTTTCTGAATCTATTGAGGTTCTGCAGTGAACATTAGAAATGCAACCACTGCATGATTTAAGAGAACTGATTCCAAGTGATTGATATAAAATCCTGTAACTAAATATGTACATTTCAGTTGCAGGTGGATCCCAGGACGCCACATATTCTTTACTTGAACTTAAACACTTTGGGAAGAAGGGTGAGTACTCTAAATACAGGAAGTAAATAGAAATATCTTTAGTGTAAAAACTATTGATTTATTTTTGTTTTGTATGGATTCATGTGATTGTCTGAGGAGAGATCAGTTTACTCTGATGTGAGGACAGGAGCTGCAGGTACAGTCAGTCACAACAGTCATGTTCAAAGTTTGGTTTGATATGTTGCGTATCATTTTACTGGAGGTGATTATTTGTTGTTAATCTTAGTCATCTTGGGTAAGTATTAAAAACTACCACTAGGTGTCACCAGAGTTGTAAATCTCACACATTTCTGTGGCCTTTCACACTTTGGAGTTTTTCTAAGTTTGACTTTTTTGGAGACAGAATGTGATCGTAAAATATATAAACTACAACATTAACAAAAGACAGAGCAGCTGAGGTGTTGGTGTTGTGATGAGAACTCATTTGGAAACATTATGACTGTCATTCAAATGTCAGGTGCTGCTGTATTTTCATGAAATAAACACAGAATGATATATATATTATATATATACTATACTATATATTATATTATACATATATATGTATATATATATATATATATATATATATATATATATATATATATATTAATATTAATATTAAATTAATCGCAAATTAATCGCAATTTTTTTTGGCACATTTTTTTCTGTTCTAAATGTACCCTAGTATATTTTTTTCATGTTCTTAATACTTTTAACAACATAAGAAAGGTCAAATATGCTTGCATTATGAAAATGTTTATTCAACACTTCAAATCAAGCAGGAAAATAAATCCAGGGTTGTCTGCTTTTGGCGAGGGGGGGCGACGGGCTCTCTGCATCTGCCGTCTGTTTGGCTTGCAAGTGGTGTCCACTGACACTGCACGTTTTTCTTCTTCGCCTTTTTCACGCAGTGTGCTGCTTTCTGTCAGTCAGTATCACACTGATGATCGCCATGGCTCCGGTGCAGCAAAACAATAAAAAGTACGACTTGAAATTCAAACTTTCTGTCGTGATATATTCAGAGGAAAACTCGGGAGAAGCAGCCGCTAGACGTTTCTCTGTTGACCCCAAGAGAGTGAGAGAAACGGAGCTTCAGCGTCTGTCCGAGGAGGACAGCAGCAGGGCCAGGCTGCCTGCTGGAGGGAGGAAGAAGGCTAGCGAGGAGCCTGAGATAAACATGCGGGGATGAGTTATCAGCAAACGGGCATGCCACGAGAGAGTGTCCCGCAAAATGATCAGGGCGATGGCGAAACAAATGTCCGCCACCGTGAGTGACAGCAGAGATGAGGAGTTTGCAGCGAGTGCTGCTTTTCAGTCCGACGTGTTTTTAACGAACCGCCAACCCTGCTTCTTCTTCTTCTTCTGATTCCCTTTCTTATTCTATTTCTTCTGCCACCCTCTGTATCAAGACTACGGGTGCCGCCGACGGCCGTAAATCATACAATGCGCTTTTTTTTTTTATATACTGAGCGTTAATCGCGCGTTAAAAAAATTAACGGCGTTAAGAGGACGTTGCGTTAACGCGTTATTAACGCGTTAACTTTGACAGCCCTAATATATATATATATAAATATATATATATATGTATGTATATATATATATATATATATATATATATATATATATATATATATATATATATATATATCTGTCAGTCCATCCATCCAGCTGTGCAGGGCAGCAAATCCTAAGATCTGCCCTCTGTTTCAGACGACAATCTGCTGTATGCCCAAGTCCTCAGTCACGAGAAAGGCAAAGGCAAAGGCAAGAAGAAGAAAGGTCAGTAAAGTCTGCATCCACCTGCAGCCATTATCATCCAACATGTTGGTCTTGGTTTAGCTGTTTGTGGTAACTTATTGTTTTTATGCCTCACATTTCTTTTAAGTAATGTATTCTTTATTATGTCCATTGTTTAATAACAATTTGTTTTATTTCATACATAACTCAATTCTGTAAAAATATAAATTACTCCAGTGGAGACGTTAACCCTGACAATGTTCATGTCTGATCTCCATTTATAGGAAGATCAGCTCCTGCAGCAACAGATGAAACTGTTGATTCTGAAGTCAAACCAGGATCATCTCTCGGTAATAATGCTGCCGTATAACGTCCATACTGTAATGACATCTTCCACAGCTGATTAAATGGATACAAACCAGATTAACATGTCAGAAAGCATCTTGAGTCACCCAGTACTTTTGTTTTTTGTGGTTTTCTTCCAGGTCTGTAAGGGGAGAGGAGAGGAGGAAGACCTACGGTGAACTGATGAGTGTCCTGAGAACAGAACGTTTATTCTGGACCAACACAGTTCCCTTAAATGAGCCGAGTTCACTGCTGACCTCACGTCAGATTGTTACTGACACAAGTTCCCGCTCAGGTCACATCATAACTCACACATATTCTCAGGTGTCATAATATGTAAGGTCAAAAGAGAATGTCAGTATGTAAGGTGAGCGATGGCTATGCAAGGTGAAAAGGTAACCATCATATGTGAGGTTAAAGGTAAAGAACAAAGTTTTTATTACAGCTGACAGCATTTCATTAGACTGCTGTAGAAATATGAGACATGCTCAGTATTCTGTACAGTTAATTTGTTAGCAGATGATGTAAAATAATGGCTTCATATGGATTTTATTGTAGTATCTTTTAGCACAAGACTACTGAAGCAGAATCCCTGTTTTAAACGCACTTCATCATTACTTTTCATTTTTACAGTTATGTTGTCACCTTTTGTTTTTGTTCAGTTTTTGTAAAAAAATTCAATGCAACTTTGATACAATATGTTTGAGTTTGTGTAGCAGGGTACCAGCTTTAAAGTCAGCGTCTTTGTTAAGTGTTAGATCCAGGATAGACGTCAACACTGACTTCTGATAGAAGTAATAATCTGCTGTCAAACAACATCTCCTATTGCATATTCAGTATGTATGTTTTCTCTCTGTCATTTTTCAGTTAACTGAGAGGTATTGTGTGTATTTTTTCACATCAAAGTATTTTATATTCATTCTATTTTAAAATCTTTTGAATATTTTCTACATCAATAAACAGTTTGTTTTCCAGCAGTAAGCTGTCAGTTGTGTTTTTAATTCCTTTTTTGACTGCACAGCCAAACTGCCACAGAGCCCTGTAGCAATGATCATGTCCCTTAATGTCAGTGTTTCTTAAAGTATCTTGATGTACTCGATATGGATGCTGTTTGACGGGTTGTGAATCGCCGACATCAACGTCACGTCACTTGCACTGGACAGCTCCTCTGAGACTTTCCCAGCAGCAGACTAACAGACGGTGAGGCAGCTTCAGCACCGGACAGCGACACCATCTGTTCTTCCGGGTCTGTGCTGCCTCAAGATTGCCACTAGCTGTCTCACAAGCCCGACACAGTTTCAACCTGAAGTTACTGACATATTCCAGCAGATTGTGTTCTGTCCCTTCACACAGCCACTTCTCCCTCTACAGCTTCAAGGGACCACGTACAGTATGGGCAAACACCAACTCTGAAGGACCAAACCCAAGAGACTCCTGTACCACTGCCCTAATGGCAAACATCTGCAGGTGAAGCCCCTCATCCCAGTCCTTTAAACTCCAGACAATCAGTGTGTAGCACGGTCTTCAATGTCTGGTGAAGCACTGAGCTGTACAGGGAGTCTTCTTCTTCTTAAAGGATGGTAATACAGTGTACCAGTGTGAGTTTACCAGGTAGCAATGGTAAGGCGATGTGATTTAAGTTAATACAGAAACAGGGCAATGAAGCGTCTTAAACTTTATTTTAAATGAACATCATCAGGTGGATGAGTAAGTCAGTCAGTGTACTTGATAGACTCCAGTCACTGTGCAGGTGAAATAAAAGCTTTTTCCACAGATCACCACAGGGGGGCGTCAAACCACACTAACTGATACTGACACAATGCATGTGCTCCTTTTTACCTCTGAGACGAGGACGGCTGTAGTGAAGTCCCAGGATGCCAAGTCAAGGTTACCTGTGAGCCTCATTCTCAAAGAGTTGTTGTTCTTCTCTTATTCTAAACTATTCATGTCCTTTGACTCTTTCTCAGCTGAAAATGTCCCCTCTTCTTTACTTGACTCAGTTTCTACCGCAAGAGAAAGAAACAAAAAACACTTAGAAGGTGTGAATGACTTCATTGTCTAATTCTTGGTATCTGAGCATCACGTCATTATGTGTGAAAAAGAACTGCAAACATATTTCAGTCATGCTGATGAGAACTGGCTTTGTATGTTGTTCTCACTAAGATACTCTACAGTTTTTGCTCATTTGATTTGATTTTCCTTCATTATTATCCTATTTGATATCTGAAGTCATCGTAGTAACATGAGACAAAAACAGGCATCTCACTTTACAGATATCTTGACTCCGTCTTATCAGGCTGCAGCTCACAGGCCAGGTTACGTCTTAAAGATACAAAGTTGTTAAACATTGACAGCTAATATAATACTTGGCCTTTTTAGATGAATATCTGGAGACACCTGACTGATGATCTATTCTAACTTGTCAACATTTAATTCTTTAACTGAATAAAACACCACTTTAAATTATTAAGAAATTCTTTGTTCTGAGGTCACACAAGATTTTCTGTTTTACTCTGCTGAGTATTTGCTGATGTAGTATTTGAAACAAAATTGCATTGGTGTCATAGTGTACACATAACACAGGCAGCGTGGTAGCACAAACTGTCAGCATTTACTTTACGTATATGCCTGCAATAAAATGTCTGTATATGGTCACACAATTAAAAGGCAGTACTGTAGAGGTGTGTGTCTCCTCCCTCCAGCACAGAATCTTTACATGATCTCACTTTCAGGTGGTTTTGCCACAACTTCACCCACAGGAAGTGGCTGAGCTCGGAGACAACAGTTCTCATGAACAGAAGTGAGTATGAAGAAAGCAGAGAGCTCCTCTCTGTTCTATTGTCTCTCATTGGTCACTACTACTTTGACATCATGAGCTACTGAGCGTAGATTGATGAGGGAAAATGGAATTTTATTGATTTTAGATGAGAACTGCACTCAGACGAGGAAGTTGATGAAAAACTCTGCTCTCACATTTCTAAGATAGTGCCGACAGTGTTGGTGCTGGATGTGAAGATGGGGCACACTCTGCTCGGTGTGCTCGGGTTATTCTGTGAGTACATCTGTGACTTTCTATGTGATGTTCAGTATTTATATCAGTGTAGTAGTTGTGTACACATGAACTTTGTTGCTGATTTGTCTTGGTTCAGATTGGAGGATTATGTTAAGTTTATTACTCAACTAGTTACTTTGGCACTAATTTTTGCTCACATACCTGGACAATGCATGTACAGTATATGATCTAAGGTATTATGTATATAGCTGTGGAATTACATGTATTGCTTATTTTACTCGGCCTCTATATATTGAAGAGTTTTAAATGTGTTTCCCACCTCTGTAGCTGTGTAGCAGAATATCATCACAGAAATGTGTGATACTGTTGATTGATAAACAATAGTTGCCACTTATGAAACTCCACCTGGATTTTGTATTTGATTCTGGTCTAATGAAGTTTGAATCTTTATTTCAGTGCTGAATACACTCCTGTACGGACATGCTGAAGGTGACTAGTTATCTTTTCTATATTGACTGATTATGTTCGTCCTATATGTCTCCTACTGTATCACTCTTGATCACTTGTTTTTGCAGTTGTATTTTTCCATATCTGTTTCATTTTACTCAGTGCACATTATGAAATGACTGGATTAGTGCTCAGTTGTTAAAGGAAGCTACTTGGAAAGTGTAGCTCTGCATGATACCACTGACTTCACACTGAAATAAGTTTGGTGACTGTGAAACTACTTTAGTTTGGTTCACTGAAGCTGTGTAGAAAAAGCTGTTCAAACTGCTTTGTTAGAAAGATCTAATAAACAAAACGCTATCTAAACCTCACACAAATGATGAGTCTGTTACCTAATTGATCATTTTAAAAGGGCAGAATTATTAAGAAGAAGATCACTCTGTTGAGTGGAAAGAACCAACAGGGGATACAGTCTCTTCCAACAGTCCATCACTGACTGACTCATGTTGGCCAGTGACATGGTGTGTTTGCTGCCTCATGCTGTGTTTCCTGGTATTACCTCTGGGAGCTGCAACAGTCACAAGTTGCCAAATGCTTCACAAACAGATGGCTGACAAATTATAAACCAAACTAAAGTGTCTTAAATAATCTAAGTAGTTGTAAGTCTGAAAAGCATAAACAGTTTCAAAGATCTTTGGCATAATTTCTTTCTGTCTTTAAACTTTTTTGCTCTTTATTCTCTATGTATGAGTAATACAATCACTGTTAACTGTATCCAGCAGCTCTGTTAAGTTATTGTTGCTATCACCAAGTTTAACAGCAACAGTATTACATATTTAAAAGCCATGTTGATATGATCATGTTTTGCACTGTGTATGATGTATGAACATAAACTTTTTTTCAAATCCTGAAACTTTAAACCTTGACTGACTCAGTCTGTGATTCTTTGAAAGTTGCTCTCTCACACAGCTCAGTACACTTTGTGATCTGAGGAGATTTTCTTCAAATGACAAACTATCACAAAAACAATCAGAGAAGAAGAGTGAAAAAAGAAAGAGTTCAGCTGTTCACATAAAAGAGATTCATATGAATAAATACATATTAGTTTTTCAAATAAACCATCAGAAGTCATTTCTTTGTGAAAGCCAAATACAAGACTTGACCAAAAAATAACCTGTCCTCTGTGTTCACTGCAAAGCAAAATTCCTAAAATTGTTGCTCTAAACTAAAGAGTTAAATTAACTTCTGATGCTTCCTCAAATCCTCCTTATTCATATCCATTCTTGATACAGTGTAGAAACATATCTTATACTGATGTGATATCACTGCTAAATAACTTGTGTGCTGTCATATAAATCATATGTTCTTTTGATTGAACATATAAATAAAACATCTCTCTACCTCTGTTACATAGGTGCTGATGCAGTCCTGGAAGTTCCTGCATTCACTTTGTTTGAAGGAGACTTGGTGACTCTGCGCTGTAAGAATCGTACCACCAGTCAAACGATGACAGCTACCTTTTACAAAGATGGATCACTTATAAAAATCGACAGAACTCATCGGTCATCTACAACAGGAGAAATGACCATTGATCCAGTGTCAGTGTCAGATGAGGGCTGGTACAAGTGTAAGTTTGCTGATGGGACAGAATCTGAAGAAAGAGAGCTGAGAGTGAAAGGTAAGAAGCTGTCTCACTTTGATGAAGACACATTATTACTGTTTTAAATGCTGCACCAAGACTCCAAATGATAATTTACAAAATACTTTTCTGAGCTATTAGAAGTTTTTGTTTGCAATAAATCCTACATCACCTCTTCATACTTACATACTGAAGTGTTCAGTTTCAAGTAGATTTTGTCACAAGGGTACAAATCAGTTAATTAAACAATAAGATCTCCATTGTGTAATATATTCAAAATGTTTCCTGTTTTTCTAAACCAAACAGCAGGTAGACGTTCAGTCACACTGACAGCAGACAGGACAATCATACCACTGGGGGGCAGAGTGACACTGACATGTTCTGTGGAGGATGCTGCTGGATTCACATATCAGTGGTTCAGACAGACATCAGAATATTCTCAGAAAACTTCTCTTCAGACCGAAAATGTTGATGAATCATTTATAGTTATCTCAAAAGGAGGCAAATACACCTGCAGAGGATTGAGAAGAGAACCATTTGTCCTTACAGCTGATATTGATGCAGTCATCATTGAGGAAACTGGTGAGTTTAGTATTTTCTAATGGAATAAACAACCTACAGTCTTTGTGTTCTTAAACAATGACCAAAGTGTGAGGGGAAAGTGATTGTTAGTCATGTTAGTCCAGTAGCTCTCACTTTTCTGAAAAAAGAAATCTGTTTAAATCTCCTTCATCATGACAATAATGTGCTACTGGTTTGACCTCCTTCACTTTGTTAACAGAAACAAAAATTTGAGGATGATTCCTTAATGCTGTTCAGATTTATTGATCAATATCTGGAATTGGGAGATTGTTCATGAGGAAAAGTTTACACAGTACTGCTGCTAATACTGTAGCTGTGAACAAGAGGAAGTGGAGGTGGCTGCAAAACACACAATCAGCATGTTGTGCTGGGAGTTAAATATTAATGTTATTAATGACAAAATCACTTACCAGATTTTAGATTTAGCAGGCTTTAAATGTTAAAGGGTGCTGATATGTTCATAAAGGCCTTTCCCCTAACCATTTAAACAAAAAATAAAAAAAAGAATCTAGTCTGAATGATGAACTAGACAAAGAGGGAAAATGAAAATGTTCTTCCATTTTGCTGTGGTCAAAACAGTCTAGTGTCTGAACTAAATGCATCCTGTAGAAGGCTGCTAGTATTTATGGTGACTGTTAAACTCTGAAAGCTCTTATCCCTTCAGCTGCTGCTACAGTTAACTCTGCTTGGTACTTCACTGACCTTTGAGTAGTTTCTAAATTGGGACAATTTTATTGTGTTCTGATAGCTGTTGACTTGTATGATTATCGAAATTTTGCGACAGAATACATGCATTCAAGTCATTAATATAAGGACTGTGGTTGAAAACATTTGTCTGGTTAATTTGAATCCTGTTTACATCCTAACTGCATATTTTATCTGAACAGTTTCCAACAGGGCCACTTTGACCCTTCAACCCAACTGGCATCAGATATTCAGAGGAGAGACGATCACCCTCAGATGTGAGATCCAGAGAGGTCAGGACAATAAATGGACATATGAATGGACTAAAGACAACATAATCACACCAACATACAATGAACACAGGATTATCAGTGCTACTGAGGCTGACAGTGGAGAATACAGGTGTAAAGGAAGAAGAGACTCATATTTCTTGACAGAGTGGAGTGATGTCATCAAACTGACAGTATCATGTAAGTTGCATCTTTCATACATAATGACAATAAAGCAACAGAACACACTTCTTTCTTTAACAATAATGTACAGTAGCTTTCTTCAAGACACGCAATGGCACATTCTGTTAGACATGTTAACTCAAAAGAAGTCAATAATCAGTACTGCAACTTTTGAAATGTACATAAATGTACATTAATTAAAAAATATCCAGTGACCTGTAGGGTGGAATGATGGTACAGTGTAACACTGTTCAACTGGTTCAGTTAACTCAGGTTAATCAGCAGCCAGGTTAGTTCAGATGAATCACTTGAGTAGTCTACACTTCCTGTAAGTGATAGTGTCAGTGGTTGTCTGTGTTCTGTGTTCACTGTGTGATAGACTGACAGTCTGTCCAGGATGTAACCTCGCTCTCATCAAATGTGAGCTGGGATAATCACCCTGTGACCCTGCAAAGGATAAGAGGCTACAGATCATTGATCATTAAACAGTTGTCTTTCAACAATGAAAAACCACAGTGAAAGTGTTCAACTTGGCTCTTCAACACTTAAACACAAGGTTTTACCTTCACTAATGTAACATTCAGTAGTGCAGCAGCTAATTCATTAAGAAACCCAGGAAAAGAGAGAGAGGCATGACATGTAAGAGAGCTCCTTGGCCAGGTTTAAACTAATATGTGTTCAGTATTTATAAATTAATTCAGTGTTAATATTAATGCAAATTTAAGTCTTACAGTTCAAGTATTTCTTGTCTGTAGGGGCTGCACTATATAAACTGAAGTAAATCACAGTGACATTAATTTCCTTTTTTATGTCTTTGTTCTAAATCAAACAGCAAACAGACCAAAGGCTGAACTGAGGGCTGATGACAGAGACATTCCTGTAGGGGGCAGTGTGACCCTGACCTGCTCTGTGAACCCATCATCATCTGGTTGGAAATACTTCTGGTACAGAGGAGAGAAAACATCTGAACCTCTGACCTCTCAACTCTCAGCTGGACCAATCAGAGTCTCAGAGGAAGGAGTCTACTGGTGCAGAGGAGGAAGAGGAGAGCCAGTTTACTACACAGAGTACAGTGATCCAATCACTATCTACACAAAGGGTGAGTTTGACATTTTATACATTTAACATGTTTGTTTAATGTTGATTGATTAGAAAATAAGACATGATGTAGATTTAACTTTTTCTTTTTTCTTTCCTTTCTGTGAATTCTTGAACATGAACAGTTCCAAACAAGGCTGTTGTGACTCTGCAGCCAAACTGGTCTGAAATATACAGAGGAGAGACGATCACTCTCAGATGTGAGATCAAAGATGGAGGAGACACTGAGTGGGAGTATGAATGGAAAACAACCGGCTCAGAAAAACCTTTGAATCAAAATGAACTCAGCATTAGATCTGTTTCTGCATCCCACAGTGGAGACTACAGGTGTAAGGGCAGAAAGAAAAGTGAAAAGTCTTCAACAGATTGGAGTGATCCCTTCAAACTGACAGTATCAGACAGTAAGTCACATCACATTTCTTTAAAAGTGAAGATTATACAGTTCATTAAAAGGCTATTTGGTTTTAACATACCTTTTGAAGTAAATCTTCAGTATGTACTGATTGTACAGAATGTATTTGATCCTCTATCAATACCTGTTTTCATTCTGAAAAATCATTTTCCAGCAGAACCCCAGTCTGTCCTCACTGTGTCTCCATCATGGCTGAGTGCTGGAGCCTCAGTAACTCTGAACTGCAGAGTTAAAGATCAATCTGCAGGATGGAGGTTCTACTGGTATAAGACTGTTCCTGATCCATCAGACAACTCCTACAGCTATGAGCTGCTACCTGGCAGCAGCAGTGGGACTGAACAGGATTCCTACAATGTTCATGGACAGACACACACAGCAGGATATGTGTGCAGAGCTGGAAGAGGAGATCCAGTGTATTACACTGATTACAGTCAACCTCAGTTTGTCTGGTCTGCAGGTCAGTCTGTTTCTGTCTCTTAAGAAACAGATGTTATATCAGCTCTGTTCATCTTTTGTCTACATGATGTGAACATACAGTATGTTGAAAAAAAGAAAAATAATTTACTGTGTTCTTATGATCTTGACTCTTTCACTAGCATCAAGCTCAACTTCACACTTTCACCTTACTGAGTGGAATTGACTTGTTTCCTTCTGTCCTCACTCTTAGCCTGAGACACAAATGAGAGACATGATATCTTGAATAAAACTTTACTCTCATTTGCAAAAAGTAATTTTAGTCTGGATATAAAGCTCTTCTTACTGCTTACAGCAGCTGTAGCCACTTTATTGTCTGTCATTTAAAATCTACTCTTAATAATCAAAGAGCGAAAGAAATTGTAATTTTACCAAAATACTGAACTTTGTTGCAATTAAAAGAAACAAAGCTAAACATTATTTGAATTGAGGCATTTTATATCGAAAGATCTCTGTGCTCTGTTTGACCTCTTATCACATGTTGTTTTTCAGATTTTCACTCATCAGCGTCTCTCACAGTGAGTCCTGACAGAGCTCAACACTTCACCTCTGACTCTGTCTCACTGAGCTGTGAGGGAAACTCTACTGAGTGGAGAGTGAAGAGGTTATCAACTGAGGACAGATACCTGTCAGACTGCACCACCTGGGGGACAATGACTGGAACTACATGCAAACTAAAGAGTAACAGCCCCAGTGATGCAGTGTACTGGTGTGAGTCTGGATCAGGAGAGTTCAGCAACACAGTCAACATCACTATACACAGTATGATTTTATTATATTTAGTTTTTCTTTGACTTATTATTTCAAACATCCCATTGTGTGTTGAGGAGTACAGTACACTGACATGTTAAGAGTTCTGCCCAACACTCTGCTTCATGATCTCTCTAGTAATTAATTGTTTTTACTTAATAAACATAATTAAGTATTTAATTACACTGTGATTTTAACCATGTATAAATATAGAATATAGATTTGTGGCTGATCTGTTCTTCAGTTTTTAGGTCCATGATCACCATTTAAAGTCCAGTGTGAAGGATTTAGTGACATTTAGCTGTGAGGTTGCAGATTCAGCAGCTGAAAGGGTTCTTGAACAGTAAGACACACAAGGTGTATGAAGATAAAATCAGATGTTATGATTCTCTGTTAAATCAATGAGAAAAGTGAAAGAAATAAAACCCAGTATGTCTCTTTTCTCATCTCTCTACATCCACTCATTCTCAAGTTCCTCGACCAGCTGATCTCTGACTGAAACCTCGTATTCTTTGACTGTTTAACAGATAAAAATATGATCCTGCTGAGCCCTGCCCGTCCTGTGACTGAGGGAGATTCTGTTAGTCTGAGCTGCAAATTAAGAAGACAAACATTTGACTCCACTGTGTTTTTCTATCACAATGAGAAACTCATTCAAAATGACACCGGATGGGAGTTAAATATCTCTGCAGTGTCAAAGTCAGATGAAGGATTCTACAAGTGTCAACACTCAGGACAAGAGTCAGCACAGAGCTGGATGTCAGTTCAGGGTGAGTAGGACTAAAATGATTGCTGCATTTTCTTTTTAATGTGAATGTTTCTGTGTCTGAAATACATTCAGCTGTATACTGAACTGATTTTGAAGTAGTTTTAGTTTCAGACACCTTCACCTGTTGGATTCTGTTGACTCTGATATTTATTAAAGCACTTTGTAAAGTCAGTTTTGCAAACATGTCAAATAAGTTTATTAATAGTTCATATTTACTATTTGTACAGCAGTGTCCAGGCTTGAAAGCTCTTCATTTCCTGTTCTGTTGATTGTTGGGCTGGTTTGTGGAATCGTTCTTGTTATTCCTCTGCTCGTTTTGTTCTGCTACAGAGCGTCCAATGGTGAGACCTTCTTCTTCTGTTATTAGATGCTTATTAATTATTCAAATACACCCACATACTCTGATCTCATGAGATAGAACAGCAGTATAACAACCATCTAACAACAAATGTCTTTTTCACAGATTCATGCTTTGTCAGGTAGGTGCAACACTCTCTCATCTCATTTTGAACATAACATCAACACATTTTCATGTTCCTATTTAAATGTATTGTATCTGATACGTGTTGTAGACAAGTCCAGTCTGAGAGCACCAATGCAGAACATGTAGACTACGAGCTTGATAATTACTCCACTCTCCTCCATGGTAAGCAGTTAAACTAATCTTTATTTTTTGCATATTATATTTAAAGCAATCTAAAAAAATCTTAGTTTCTTTAATCAGTGTTGTAAACTAACCTTGGCTTGATATTTATTTCTCTGTAGGTGATGTTTGTCTCTATGAAACAATCAGAGGCCGTCAAGAAGCTGAACATGGTACAGTTTATACCTTTTTATTTAACATGGAGATGTTAAAAATACTAGAATAAGACAATTTAATTTAACTGTTAGTGACTTCTTGACAATCCTTTAGCATCTTTATTTGTCTGAAATGACATATTTTAGAGTGAGTTACACATCTAACACCAAATGTCTTTTTCACAGATTCATCCTTTGTCAGGTCGGTGCAACACTCTCTCATCTCATTTTGAACATAACATCAACACATTTTTATGTTCCTATGTAAATGTTTTGTATCTGATACGTGTTATAGACCAGTCCAGTCGGAGAGCACCAATGCAGATTGTTCGGACGATGAGAATGATCATTACTCCACTCTCCTCCATGGTAAGCTGTTAAACTAATATTGTAAATCTAATCTTATATACTTATACAGTGGGGTCCAAGAGTCTGAGACCATTGAAAATCTCTGATATTGTCACATAAACCTGGAAATAATCAGAAAGTGTTGAGAAAGTGTGAGTCTGAGCGTCGAATCATTTCCAGACTCGAGGTTTCTAAAGGAGCAGTGCATGTAACAATATAAACTCTAAAACACTTCACAGAAACTGGATCAGTTGTATCCAAAGCACAATCAGACAGACCCAACGTGACCACACTGTGGGAGGAGGGTGTGGTACATACCCTGTATAAACCCTTTAGGCCTGATAAGGTATGGATGAGGGCGTAGTGACGTCTGATCTATGACTTTATTTCTCTCATGGTCTTTGCAAACTTAAAAGTTGGAAGCTGCTGTAGAAATGTCTACAAAACGGATCTCTGACAAACCAAGGCTGCTGTTTGTGTAAACTCATTGGATGGAAAATTCCACAACACACACTATCAGAAGATCAATAAATCAAGCTTCGTTCCCTGAAAGATAGAAAAACAACTTCAACACAGATACAGAATTTGATAAATACAATCCAATCAGTTGAAGTCTGACAAAGGAAAGCTGTCTTGTAGTCGTCTCGAGGACGATCAGCCGATCCTAAACCACTTCTTAGTTGGTGAACAAGACAACAGACTGGAGGTGGGTGAAGAAATACCAGAATCAACTTATAACTCAAATAGTTAAGCTGATATTGTCAATAAAAAATATTATTACATTCAAAACAAATGTAAAGTAGATGTTGCCTGGTCTCAGTCTTTTTGAGACTATAAACACATTTCACATGATCAAAAACAATCTGACGTCTCACATGATTAATGCGTTACAGTTGAACTGATTATACTAACACTGTCTTGATATCTATTTCTCTGCAGGTGATGTTTGTCCCTATGAAACAATTAAAGGCCGTCAAGAAGCTGAACATGGTACAGTTTATACCTTTTTATTTAACATGGAGCGGTTAGAAATACTATAATAACTGTAAATTTATGACAATTTATTGACAATCCTTTAAGTTGAAAACATATTTACATTTTAAATTAATCCAATAGTCCAATGCAAATCGTGTGGACTATGAGAATGATCATTACTCCGCTCTCCTCCATGGTAAGCAGTTAAACTAATATTGTAAATCTAATGTTACATACTTATACAGTGGGGTCCAAAAGTCTGAGACCATTGAAAATCTGTAATATTGTCACATACACCTGGAAATAATCAGAAAGTGCAAGAAAGTGTGAGTCTGAGCATCACATCATTTCCAGACTCCAGGTTTCTAAAGAGGCAGTGCATGTAACAATATAAACTCTAAAACACTTCACAGAAACTGGATCAGTTGTATACAGTTAAACTTATTAAAATAACCTTGTCTTGATATTTATTTCTCTGCAGGTGATGTTTGTCGCTATGAAACAATCAGAGGCCGTCAAGAAGCTGAACATGGTACAGTTTATACCTTTTTATTTAACATGGAGCTGTTAGAAATACTAAAAGAAGACAATTAACTGTTAATGATTTGACAATCCTTTAAGTTTAAAACATGTTTACATTTCAAATTAATCCAATAATCTCACATATTCTTTTATTGATTGTAAAAACACTGCCAAGAGTCAATTCTTTATTGGGAGAGAGACGTGGCACGAAAGAGAGTGTAGGGAGAGAAAGAGAGAGAGATGACAGTGAAAAAGTCATAAATCATCCTTAATCTCTTTTTGTTTACTTTGCTTTTTCTTTCAGGTCAATGAAGGAATCTGTACCAACTAAACCAAGTGTCCTGAGAACAGAACGTTTATTCTGGACCAACACAGTTCCCTTGAATGAGCCGAGGTCATTGCTGACCCCACGTCAGATTGTTACTGACACAAGTTCACGCTCAGGTCACATCATAACTCACACATATTCTCAGGTGTAATAATATGTAAGATCAAAAGACAATGTCAGTATGTAAGGTGAGCGATGGCTATGCAAGGTGAAAAGGTAACCATTATATGTGAGGTTAAAGGTAAAGAACAAAGTTTTTATTACAGCTGACAGCATTTCATTAGACTGCTGTAGAAATATAAGACATGCTCAGTATTCTGTACAGTTAATTTGTTAGCAGATGATGTAAAATAATGGCTTCATATGGATTTTATTATTGTCTCTTTTAGCACAAGACTACTGAAGCAGAATCCCTGTTTTATTTACGCACTTCATCGTTGCTTTTCATTTTTACAGTTATGTTGTCACCTTTTGTTTTTGTTGAGTTTTTGTAGGAAACATTGAATGCAAACTTGATACAATATGTTTGAGCTTGTGTAGCAGGGTACCAGCTTTAAAGTCAGCGTCTTTGTTAAGTGTTAGATCCAGGATAGACGTCAACACTAACTTTTGATAGAAGTAACAATCTGCTATCAAACAACATCTCCTATTGCATGTACAGTGTGTATGTTTTCTCTCATTTTTAAGTTAACTGAGAGGTATTGTGTGTATTTTTTCACCTCAAAGTATCTTATATTCATCGTATTTTAACATCTTTTGAATATTTTCTACATCAATAAACAAACAGTTTGTTTTCCAGCAGTAAGCTGTGAGTTGTGTTTTTAATTCCTTTTTTGACTGCACAGCCAAACTGCCACAGAGCCCTGTAGCAATGATCATGTCCCTTAATGTCAGTGTGTCTTTTTCATCCAAACATCCTGCTGGTTCAGATTTAGAAACTTCAAGACATCTATGTAACTTGTACACATGTACACTGTGTACCCTCAGTGAGAGGGTAGGATCACAGCGTTACATACGTAAGTTTTCAACACACAACATTGTTATGACGTAATGAGTTTTGTTTGTAGTCAGCAGCCACATTACATCTAACAGTTTGTTACACACCTGAGATTTACGAAAGTGTTGTTGCACTCAGAAACTGTGGCCAAATTACACAAAATTCCAATTTCTACATAATGTTGCTTTAATGTGTATTCCTGTCATGGTTTTAGTTGTTTCCTGTTTTATTTTGAAGTACTGCATCATGTGTCCTGTTTTAACTTTAACCAAGCTCAGATGTTCCATGTGATCAACCCATGACTCGAACAGACCACAAGCTCATCAAGATAGACTGCACAGAAAGACAAACAAGAGAAGACAACATTCAACAAACTCTGAAAAGTGGCTGGCGCATTACGCATACCAAAAGCCATGACCTGCAAAAAGACCTGATCTGATCTGACTTCTTGCATAGACTGCAACGTTTATCTGGATGCACTCGATATGGATGCTGTTTGATGGGTTGTGAATCACCAACATCAACGTCACATCACTTCAGCACTGGACAGCTCCTCTGAGACTTTCCCAGCAGCAGACTAACAGACGGTGAGGCAGCTTCAACACCGGACAGCGACACCATCTGTTCATCCGGCCTGTGCTGCCTCAAGATTGCCACTAGCTGTCTCACAAGCCCGACGCAGTTTCAACCTGAAGTTACTGACATATTCCAGCAGATTGTCCAGAGACTCCTGTACCACTTCCCTAATGGCAAACATCTGCAGGTGAAGCCCCTCATCCCAGTCCTTTAAACTCCAGATAATCAGTGTGCAACATGGTCTTCAATGTCTGGTGCAGCACTGAGCTGTACAGGGAGTCTTCTTCTTCTTAAAGGATGGTAATACAGTGTACCAGTGTGAGTTTACCAGGTAGCAATGATAAGGAGATGTGATTTAAGTTAATACAGAGACAGGTCAATGAAACATCTTAAACTTTGTTTTAAATGAACATCATCAGGTTGATGAGTAAGTCAGTCAGTGTACTTGATAGACTCCAGTCACTGTGCAGGTGAAATAAAAGCTTTTTCCACAGATCACCACAGGGGGGCGTCAAACCACATTAAGTGATACTGACACAATGCATGTGCTCCTTTTTACCTCTGAGACGAGGGCGGCTGTAGTGAAGTCCCAGGATGCCAAGTCAAGGTTACCTGGCAAGGCTACCTCTCTTAACAGACATCTTGACTCCATCTTATCAGGCTGCAGCTCACAGGCCAGGTTACGTCTTAAAGATACAAAGTTGTCAAACATTGACAGCTTATATAATACTTAGTCTTTTTAGATTAATATTTGAAGACACCTGGCTGATAATCTATTCGAACTTGTCAACATTTAATTCTTTAAGTGAATAAAACATCATTTTGAAAACTTTAATTCTTTATTCTGAGGTCAAACAAGATTTTCTGTTTTACTCTAGTGAGTATTTGCTGTAGAGGTGTGTGTCTCCTCCCCCAGCACAGAACATGGTCTCACTTTCGGGTGGTTTTGCCACAACTTCAGCCACAGGAAGTGGCTGAGCTCTGAGAAAAACAGAAATCGTGTCATGAACAGAAGTGAGCATGAAGAGAGCAGAAAGCTCCCTTCTGTTCCATTGTCTCTCACCGGTCATTACTACTTTAACATCATGAGGTACTGAGCGTAGATTGATGAGGGAAAATGGAATATGATGAAGATGTGATAAAGGTGGAGATGCCTAAATACTTTCTGACTGCACTGTGTGTACACACAACACACACCCTCATTAAAATACAGCATTACATGTACAGAGTAGGTAACAATGAAACAATAGTGTGATGTAGTATGATTAAATCCAATGACCTTATGTGTCTTGGATGTTAAATTAGGATGAGGAACAAACCTTTGTAAGAGAGATGAGCTAATAATTTATTCACAGTGGCCTAGAAGCATAAACATGTCAAAGTATGCTGTGATCAAAGCCACTGCAGTTCTTTGTTTGAAAGGGAAGCAAGAACAGAGTGAGAACTGCACTCAGACGAGGAAGTTGATGAAAAACTCTGCTCTCACATTTCTAAGATGGTGCCAGCAGTGTCGGTGCTGGATGAGAAGATGGGGCACACTCTGCTCGGTGTGCTCGGGTTATTCTGTGAGTACATCTGTGACTTTCTATGTGATGTTCCGTATTTATATCAGTGTAGTAGTTGTATAGACATGGCCTTTGTTGCTGATTTGTCTTGGTTCAGATTGGAGGATTATGTTAAGTGTATTACTCAACTAGTTACTTTTGCACTAGTTTTTGCTCACATACCTGGACAATGCATGTACAGTATATGATCTAAGGTATTATGTATATAGCTGTGGAATTACATGTATTGCTTATTTTACTCAGCCTCTATATATTGAAGAGTTTTAAATGTGTTTCCCACCTCTGTAGCTGTGTAGCAGAATATCATCACAGAAATGTGTGATACTGTTGATTGATAAACAATAGTTGCCACTGATGAAACTCCACCTGGATTTTGTATTTGATTCTGGTCTAATGAAGTTTGAATCTTTATTTCAGTGCTGAATACAGTCCTGTACGGACATGCTGAAGGTGACTAGTTATCTTTTCTATATTTACTGATTATGTTTGTCCTATATGTCTCCTACTGTATCACTCTTCATCACTTGTTTCTGCAGTTGTGTTTTTCAATATATTTCATCTGGATTAGTGCTCAGTTGTTAAGCAAAGCTACTTGGAAAGTGTAGCTCTGCATGATGCCACTGACTTCACACTGGAATAAGTTTAGTGACTGTAAAGCTGCTTTAGTTTGTGTCACTGAAGCTGTGTAGAAAAAACTGTTCAAACTGCTTTGTTAGAAAAATCAATTAAACAAAACCTTATTCAAACCTAATACAAATGATGAGTCTGTTACCTATTGGATTATTTTAAGGGCAGAATTATGGAGAAGAAGATCACTCTGATGAGGGGAAAGAACCAACAGGTGATACAGTCTCTTCCAACAGTCTGTCACTCGCTGACTGGTGTGTTTGCTGCCTCATGCTGTGTTTCTTGGTATTACCTCTGGGAGCTGCAACAGTCACAAGTTGCCAAATGCTTCACAAACAGATGTCTTTGAAAACTCTGTGACAGTTTCAAAGCTGTTTGGCATAATTTCTGTATGTTTTTAAACTTACTCTAACGTCTATGTATGTGTTAAATCATCAAAAACATATTTAGTATTGATGTAATATCACTACTTAATAACTTGTATGTTGTCAGTTAATCTATGGTCTTTTGATTGAACATTTTAATAAAACATCTCTCTACCTCTGTTACATAGGTGCTGATGCAGTCCTGGAAGTTCCTGAATTAACTTTGTTTGAAGGAGACTTGGTGACTCTGCGCTGCAGGAATCGTACTACAAGTCATACGATGAGAGCTACCTTTTACAAAAGTGGATCACCTATTAACATCGACAGAAACCATTGGTCATCAACAATAGGAAAAATGACCATTCGAGTTTCAGTGTCAGATGTGGGCAGGTACAAGTGTAAGTTTGCTGATGGGACAGAATCTGAAGAAAGAGAGCTGAGAGTGAAAGGTAAGAAGCTGTCTCACTGTGATGAAAAAACATCATTATTGTTTTAAATGCTGCACACAGAATCCAAAGAACAGGTCACAAAATATCTAAACATTAAACATTCACTTATTAGCTTTTCTAAGCTTTGCTGCATTTCACTGTCTTCATCTAGTCGAGTTTTATTCTTCTTTCAGTAGATTCTACATGAAGTCTTCATACTTCTCTTAAATACTATCAGGTGCTGAACAATAAGTTAAGCTTTCATCTGCATTCAACTAACTAATCAATAAACAGCCTGTCAGTCTTTAATTCCAAGCAGCTCTTGTCACAAGAATACTGGTGGCTGAGAGGCTGATTTTATGATTTCAGATACTGGGTACATGTAATATCAACCTTTTACTACTAGTGGTCTCTAGAAATGTGTTTAGTATTGAATTATATTTATTCTTACAACTTTTCTCTGTACTTGCAGCTGTTTGTGGTGTCAAAATTGTTCAACACATCAGTTCATTGAAACAATTACTGTTTTCATTATGTTAGGTAAAAATATAACGACATTTTTGATGACATGTCGATTACAGTTATTTCCTTGTTTTTCTAAACCAAACAGCAGGTAGACGTTCAGTCACACTGACAGCAGACAGGACAATCATACCACTGGGGGGCAACGTGACACTGACATGTTCTGTGGAGGATCCTGCTGGATTCACATATCAGTGGTTCAGACAGACGTCAGAATATTCTGGAGAAACTTTCGTTCAGACTGAGAATCTTGATGAATCATTTAGAGTTATCTCACAAGGAGGCAAATACACCTGCAGAGGATGGAGAAATGAACCATATGTCGTCACACCTGATAGTAATGCAGTCGTCATTGAGGAAACTGGTGAGTTTAATATTTTCTAATGGAATAAACAACCTACAGTCTTTATGTTCTTAAACAATGTTCAAAGTGTGAATGGAAAGTGATTGTTAGTCATGTTAGTCCAGTACCTCTCACTTTTCTGAAAACAAAGAAAGAAAACTGTTTTAATCATGTCAAGAATGGGCTACTGGTTTGACAGACGGGCTTACTAATGTGTAAACATATGCTATCAAAGAGTTGTAGGATGCTTCCTTTATGCTGTTCAGTTACATTATAAAATATCTGGAATTGGGTGAAAGACAGCTAAATGGAGGATTTGTGGACTGTTTCCTTTGACATCAAACTCTGTTCTGCCAAATGTTTTTCAGTGCTTGAGATTGTTTTGTCTTGTTTTATTCTTGATATAGACAGGTGGAGTGGAGCCTGTGTTGTTTTGTCAAATATATCAAAAAAATGTGGACACGCAGTGATGAAAGATTAACATCTTTCCTCATTAACTCCCTCTTTTATCTTGTGCAAATCATTGTTTGTACGGAAATTGTTTTTAAGGAAAAGTTTACACAGTACTGCTGTTAATACTGCAGCTGTAACAAGAGGACGTGGGGGTGGCTGGGAAAACACACAGTCAGCATGTTGTGCTGGGAGTTAAACATTCATGTTATTAATGCCAAAATATTATTATTTCATTTTATTTTAACCAGATTTTAAGCAGAACAAACTTTAAATCCTGATGTTAAAAAGGTGTTGATGCGTTCATAAACACATTTTACCAAACTATTTAGAAAAAATGTGAAATCTAGTCTGCATGATAAACTAGACATTAGACAGAGGACTAACAGAGAGGGATGATGAAAATGTTCTTCCATATTGTAAACAGTCTAGTGTCTGAACTAAATGCATCCTGTAGAAGGCTGCTTGTATTTTTGGAAACTGCTGTTAAACTCTGAAAGCTCTTATCCCTTCAGCAGCTGCTACTGTTAACTCTGCTTTTCACTTCACTGACCTTTAAGTGGTTTCTACTAGTTTCAACAATATTACTGGTGTGTTAGTGATGAGTTGATATTTGAAATGTTTGCTGCAGAACAGAACAACATGCATTCACATAATGAATACAGTGATTATAACAGAAGGTGATGGCATTTGATCTGTTCAGTGTTTAATCCTGTTTGAATCCTGACTGTGTATTTTTATGTCAACAGTTTCCAACGGGGCCACTTTGACCCTTGAACCCAACTGGCCCCAGATATTTAGTGGAGAGACAATCACCCTCAGATGTGACATCAAAGATGGAGGAGACACTGAGTGGATGTATGAATGGTCACCAGACAACTTAAACACACCTCCAACATCCAATGAATACAGGATTATCAGTGTTACTGAGGCTCACAGTGGAGAATACAGGTGTAAAGGAAGAAGAAACTCATATTCCTCAACAGAGTGGAGTGATGTCATCAAACTGACAGTATCATGTAAGTTGGACTGTCCGTCATTCATAATGAAAATGTGTTAATGCTTTCAAAAATCTAAATTGAACAGCAGGAAACATTTCTTTCCAACAGTAATGAAGTCTCTTAAATTAACTGAATGATTTAAAAAATCATATTTTATTCCATTGGAACAAAATAACTGAAAAGCAGCCAGTAATCAGAGTTCTGTAGTTTTTCCATTAGAAACGACAAAAGCATCTCAAATAACTTCCAGGCTGGAATGATGCTGCACTTTAACACTGTTCTCCACAGTAAGAAGGTTCTGGGTGTGAAAGACACATTCAGCCAACTGGTTGAGTTAACTCAGGTTAATCAGCAGTCAGGTTAGTTCAGATGAATCACTTGAGTAGTCTACACTTCCTGTAAGTGATAGTGTCAGTGGTTGTCTGTGTTCTGTGTTCACTGTGTGATAGACTGACAGTCTGTCCAGGATGTAGCCTCGCTCTCATCAAATGTGAGCTGGGATAATCACCCTGTGACCCTGCAAAGGATAAGAGGCTACAGATCATTGATCATTAAACAGTTGTCTTTCAACAATGAAAAACCACAGTGAAAGTGTTAAACACAAGGTTTTACCTTCACTAATGTAACATTCAGTAGTGCAGCAGCTAATTCATTAAGAAACCCAGGAAAAGAGAGAGAGGCATGACATGTAAGAGAGCTCCTTGGCCAGGTTTAAACTAATATGTCTCCAGTATTTATAAATCAATTCAGTGTTAATATTAATGCAAATTTAAGTCTTACAGTTCAAGTATTTCTTGTCTGTAGGGGCTGCACTATATAAACTGAAGTAAATCACAGTGACATTAATTTCCTTTTTTATGTCTTTGTTCTACATCAAACAGCAAACAAACCAAAGGCTGAACTGAGGGCTGATGACAGAGACATTCCTGTAGGGGGCAGTGTGACCCTGACCTGCTCTGTGAACCCATCATCATCTGGTTGGAAATACTTCTGGTACAGAGGAGAGAAAACATCTGAACCTCTGACCTCTCAACTCTCAGCTGGACCAATCAGAGTCTCAGAGGAAGGAGTCTACTGGTGCAGAGGAGGAAGAGGAGAGCCAGTTTACTACACAGAGTACAGTGATGCAATCACTATCTACACAAAGGGTGAGCTTTAGATTTGTTTTGGAAACAGAATTTTAAATGATATATTGTATTTATATTTGTTGTTTGAGTAGACAACTTTTAAATCTACATAAAAGTGAAAAGTCTTCAGCAGATTGGAGTGATCCCTTCAGACTGACAGTATCAGACAGTACATCACATAACATTTACTTTCAAAATGAAGATAAGACAGTTCCTTAAAAGGCTGTTTTGTTCGTATATATTTTGAAGTAAATCTTCAGTATGTACTGATTGTGCATTATCTTTTTGATCCACTATCAATACATGTTTTCATTCTGAAAAATCATTTTCCAACAGAACCCCAGTCTGTCCTCACTGTGTCTCCATCATGGCTGAGTGCTGGAGCCTCAGTAACTCTGAACTGCAGTGTTAAAGATCAATCTGCAGGATGGAGGTTCTACTGGTATAAGACTGTTCCTGATCCATCAGACAACTCCTACAGCTATGAACTGCTACCTGGCAGCAGCAGTGGGACTGAACAGGATTCCTACATTGTTCATGGACAGACACACACAGCAGGATATGTGTGCAGAGCTGGAAGAGGAGATCCAGTGTATTACACTGATTACAGTCAACCTCAGTTTGTCTGGTCTGCAGGTCAGTCTGTTTCTGTCTCTTAAGAAACAAATGTTATATCAGCTCTGTTCATCTTTTGTGTAAATGACGATAAACATACAGCATCTTGAGAAAAAGGAAACTAATTTACTCTGGTTTTATGATCTTGACTCTCTCACTAGCATCAAGCTCAACTTCACACTTTCCACCTCACTGAGTGGACTTGACTTTATTTCCTTCTGTCCTCACTCTTTAACATGAGACGCAAACAGAGAGATATGATATCTTGGATAAAACTTTACTCTCATTTGCAAAATGTGCTTTTAATCTGGATGCTTCAGCTCTTCTTACTGCTTACAGCAGCTGTAGTCACTTGGTTGGCTGTCATTTAAAATCAACTCAAAATGGTAGCAAGAGGTCAAAGTAGAAATCACAATTTTAACAAAATACTGAACTTTGTTGCAATAACAACAAAAACAAAGCTAAAGACTATTTTAATTGAGACATTTTCCATCTAAAGATTTCTGTGCTCTGTTTGACCTCTTATCTCATGTTGTTTTTCAGATCTTCACTCATCAGCGTCTCTCACAGTGAGTCCTGACAGAGCTCAACACTTCACCTCTGACTCTGTCTCACTGAGCTGTGAGGGAAACTCTACTGAGTGGAGAGTGAAGAGGTTATCAACTGAGGACAGATACCTGTCAGACTGCACCATCTGGGGGACAATGACTGGATCTACATGCAACATGGACACTTACTGGCTCAGTGATGCAGTGTTCTGGTGTGAGTCTGGATCAGGAGAGTTCAGCAACGCAGTCAACATCACTATACAGAGTATGATTTTCACACTGTGATTTTAACCATGTATAAATATAGAATATACGTTTGTGGCTGATCTATTCTTCAGTTTTTAGGTCCATGATCACCATTTAAAGTCCAGTGTGAAGAATTTAGTGACATTTAGCTGTGAGGTTGCAGATTCAGCAGCTGAAAGGGTTCTTGAACAGTAAGACACACAAGGTGTATGGAGATAAAATGTCAGATTTAATGATCAATGTTAAATCAATGAGAAAAGTCAAAGAAATAAAACCCAGTCTGTATCTTTTCTCATCTCTCTACATCCACTCATTCTCAAGTTCCTCGACCAGCTGATCTCTGACTGAAACCTCGTATTCTTTGACTGTTTAACAGATAAAAATATGATCCTGCTGAGCCCTGCCCGTCCTGTGACTGAGGGAGATTCTGTTAGTCTGAGCTGCAAATTAAGAAATCCAAAAAATGTGTCCATTGTGTTTTTCCTTCACAATGAGAAACTCATTCAAAATGACACCAGATGGGAGTTAAATATCTCTGCAGTGTCAAAGTCAGATGAAGGATTCTACAAGTGTCAACACTCAGGACAAGAGTCAGCACAGAGCTGGATGTCAGTTCAGGGTGAGTAGGATTAAAATGATTCTTCCATTTTCTTTTTGTAAACTGTGTTTCTGTCTGAGAAAGAAACTTTGAATACTTAACTGAGTTTGAATCAGCATTCATTTCAGATAATTTTTCCTGATAGATTCAGCAGAAAAGAATGTTTCCTTTGAGCTGAAGAAAGTTTCCATCATGATTTATTGTGAAGAGCTGATTTCACACTGTATTCTGACATGCTGGTATATATTGTACTGTCAGTGTTTACTTGTGTATCACAACATGTGTGACATTGAAACAAGGATCTTCATTGTGTCTGTTCATGTGTATTTATACCTCTGAATAATAATAACAATAACTGTTGTATTCACTAAAACACTTTGTAAATTCAGTGTTAGAAACATGTTATATAAGTTTATGAACAGTTATTATGTGTTATTTCTTACAGCAGTGTCCAGGCCTGAACGCTCTTCATTTCCTGTTCTGTTGATTGTTGGGCTGATTTGTGGAATCGTTCTTATTCTTCTTCTGCTCCTGTTGTATCGCTACAGACCTTCCAAGGGTGAGACCTTCTTCTTCTGTTAGTAGATGTTTTGTGTTTATGTTGAATTGAAATACAGACATATTCTGATCTGATGAGATAGAACAGCAGTACAACAACTTACAATACAAAACCATGTAACAACAAATCTTCATCTTTTTTACAGATACATGCTTCAAGAGGTTGGTGCAAAACTGTTTTCTCACATTTTGAACATAACAGCAAATCATTCAATGTTGCTGTTTATTAAATGTTTTGTATTTGCTTCATGTTTTAGGCCGATCCAGTCTGAGAGCTCCAACACAGATCAGAATGAGGCTCAGTGCAACACATACGACTCTCTTCTCCATGGTAAGCGTGCAGTAATCTTTGTATGTTCACATTTCTAAAGGACACACATGACCTGAGGATCCTGTTTTTAAGTACAACATTGACAAGATGACTCTGACTGTGTCTTGCTTTCTCTGCTCTGTAGGTGATGTCTGTCTGTATGAATCAATCAATCGCTCTAAAGACACTGAACATGGTACAGTTTATACCTTTTATTTACATGAAAATTACATTAGAAATGCAACATCTTCATGATTTAAGTGAACTGATTCCAAGTGATCTATATAAAATCCTGTAACTAAATATGTACACTTCAGTTGCAGGTGGATCCCAGGACGTCACATATTCTTCGATTGAACTGGAAGAAGGTTGAGTGCTTTAAATACAGTCAGAAAATAGAAATACATTTTTTTTCCTTCATAGATTCATGTTATTGTCTTCACAGGGCCGCAACATACACCAGAGGAACCAATCTACTCTAATGTGACGACAGGAGCTGCAGGGACAGTCAGTCATCATAACACTGCAGGTAACTATGAGTGCACATGCAGTTCAGTTTATGTTGGTCACCTACCACTAGGTGTCACCAGAGTTGAAAATGTACAAATCTAATTGGTGATCAAATCAAATTCTGAAGTGTTTTGATTTTCATTTAAACACCAGACGCTGCTGTATTGTCATGAAACAAACACAAAGGGATCCAATGTTTCCTTTATTTTTATTCTACCTGTCAATCCATCTCTGCATCCATAAAGCTGCACAGTGCGGAAGTGTCAGCCAGAATAACATGTCAGAAATCATCCTTACACTGTATCTTTGTTTTCTGTGGTTTTCTTCCAGCTCTGTGAGGAGAGAGGAGACGAGGAAGAGGAAAATGGTTGGCAGCATTTCATTAGACTGCTGTAGAAATATGAGACATGCTCAGTATTCTGTACAGTTAATTTGTTAACAGATGATGTAAAATAATGGCTTCATATGGATTTTATTATTGTCTCTTTTAGCACAAGACTACTGAAGTAGAATCCCTGTTTTATTTACTCACTTCATCATTACTTTTCATTTTTACAATTATGTTGCTACCTTTTGTTTTTGTTGAGTTTTTGTAGGAAACATTGAATGCAACTTTGATACAATATGTTTGAGCTTGTGTAGCAGGATACCAGCTTTAAAGTCAGCGTCTTTGTTAAGTGTTAGATCCAGGATAGACGTCAACACTGACTTTTGATAGAAGTAATAATCTGCTATCAAACAACATCTCCTATTGCATGTACAGTATGTATGTTTTCTCTCTGTCATTATTATTATATTCATCATATTTTAAAATCTTTTGAATATTTTATACATCAATAAACAGTTTGTTTTCCAGCAGTAAGCTGTCAGTTGTGTTTTTAATTCCTTTTTTGACTGGACAGCCAAACTGCCACAGAGCCCTGTAGCAAGGATCATGTCCCTTAATGTCAGTGTGTCTTAAGTGTTGATCTGTTTCATCCAAACATCCTGCTGGTTCAGATTTGGAAACTTCAAGACATCTCTGTAACTTGTACACATGTACACTGTGTAACTTCAGTGAGAGGGTAGGATCACAGCGTTACAAGTTTTCAACACACAACATAGTTATGACGTAATGAGTTTTGTTTGTAGTATGAGTCAGTCAGTCAGTGTACTTGATAGACTCCAGTCACTGTGCAAGTGAAATAAAAGCTTTTTCCACAGATCACCACAGGGGGGCGTCAAACCACACTAACTGATACTGACACAATGCATGTGCTCCTTTTTACCTCTGAGACGAGGGTGGCTGTAGTGAAGTCCCCGGATGCTGAGTCAAGGTTACCTGTGAGCCTCATTCTCAAAGAGTTGTAGTTCCCTCTAAGTAATAATAACTCTGTCAACTTCTCTTATTTTAAACTTTTCATGTTCTTTGACTCTTTTGCAGCTGAAAATGTCCCACTGCTTTACTCCACTCAGAAGAAAAAAAAAACAATTATGTGGGAAAAGGAACTGGAAACATTTTGACATGCTGATGAGAACTGGCTTTGTATGTTTTATTCAAGCTAAGACACTACAGTTTAGTATTTTGTTGATTTGATTTGATTTTCCTTCATTATTATCCTATTTAATGTCTGGAGTCATCGTAGTAACATTAGACAAAAACAAAGTCATCTCACTTTACAGATATTTTACTCCACCTTATCAAGCTGCAGCTCACAGGCCAGGTTACGTCTTAAAGATTAAAAGTTGTGAAACATTGATGGCTAATATAATACTGGACCTTTTTTAGATTCGTATCTGAAGACACCTGACTGATGATCTATTCTAACTTGTCAACATTTAATTCTTTAACTGAATAAAACACCACTTTCAAAACATAAGAAATTCTTTATTCTGAAGTCAACCAAGATTTTTTAAAATGTTAGTATATGGTCACAATTTAAAGGCAGTACTGTAGAGGTGTGTGTCTCCTCCCTCCAGCACAGAATCTTTACATGTCCTCACTTTAGGGTGGCTTTGCCACAACTTCACCCACAATAAGTGACTGAGCTCGGAGAAAAACAGAATTAGTCTCATGAACAGAAGTGAGCATGAAGAGAGCAGAAAGCTCCCTTCTGTTCCATTGTCTCCCACCATTCACTACTGTACATTCTCGTACATTCTGTCTCACCACAAGACTACTTTCTGCTTTGACATCATGAGTTACTGAGCGTAGATTGATGAGGGAAAATGGAATGTCGTTGATTTTAGCATAATGCTGCTACATAACAAAATGTGATAAAGGTGGACATACCTAAATACTTTCTGACTGCACTGTGTGTACACACAACACACACCCTCATTGAAACACAGGCACTGTGGATTCAAGAACTGTTGGACGGCATAACATGTACAGATAAGATTACAATAAAATGTCAGTGTGATGTAATATAATTAAATCCAATGATCTTGTGTTTCTTGGATGTGAAATTAGGATGAGGAACAAACCTTTGCAAGAGAGATGAACATAATTATTCACAGTGGACAGGAAATGTAAACATGTCAAAGTATGCTGCGGTCAAAGCCACTGCTGTTGGTTGTGTGAAAGGGAAGCAAGAACAGAGTGAGAACTGCACCCAGACGAGGAAGTTGATGAAAAACTCTGCTCTCACATTTCTAAGATAGTGCCGACAGTGTTGGTGCTGGATGTGAAGATGGGGCACACTCTGCTCGGTGTGCTCGGGTTATTCTGTGAGTACATCTGTGACTTTCTATGTGATGTTCAGTATTTATATCAGTGTAGTAGTTGTGTAGACATGAACTTTGTTGCTTATTTGTCTTGGTTCAGATTGGAAGATTATGTTAAGTATATTACTCAACTAGTTACTTTTGCACTAGTTTTTGCTCACATACCTGGACAATGCATGTACAGTATATGATCTAAGGTATTATGTATATAGCTGTGGAATTACATGTATTGCTTATTTTACTCGGCCTCTATATATTGAAGTTTTAAATGTATTTCCCACCTCTGTAGCTGTGTAGCAGAATATCATCACAGAAATGTGTGATACTGTTGATTGATAAACAATAGTTGCCACTGATGAAACTCCACCTGGATTTTGTATTTGATTCTGGTCTAATGAAGTTTGAATCTTTATTTCAGTGCTGAATACACTCCTGTACGGACATGCTGAAGGTGACTAGTTATCTTTTCTATATTGACTGATTATGTTTGTCCTATATGTCTCCTACTGCATCACTCTTGATCACTTGTTTTTGCAGTTGTGTTTTTCCATATATGTTTCATTTTACTCAGTGCACATTATGAAATGATTTGATTAGTGCTCAGTTGTTAAAGGAAGCTATTTGGAAAGTGTAGCTCTGCATGATACCACTGACTTCACACTGGAATAAATTTAGTGAATGTAAAGCTGCTTTAGTTTGGTTCACTGAAGCTGTGTAGAAAAAACCTGCTTTGTGAGAATGATCAAATGAACAAAACCTTATTTAAACCTAATACAAATCATAAGTCTGTTACCTAAATAATCATTTTAACAGGGAATAATTATGGGGAAGAAGATCACTCTGATGAGGGGAATGAATCAGCAGGTGATACAGTCTCTTCCAACAGTCTGTCACTCACTGACTCATGTTGGGCAGTGACATGGTGTGTTTGCTGCCTCATGCTGTGTTTCTTGGTATCACCTCTGGGAGCTGCAACAGTCACAAGTTGCCAAATGCTTCACAAACAGATGACTGACAAATTATAAACCAAACTAAAGTGTCTTAAATAATCCAAGTTGTCATAAGTATTTGAAAACTACAAGCCTCCAGAACAGTTTCAGTGCTCTCTGGCATCATTTCTGTCTGTCCTAAATGTTCTAACTCTATAGTCTCTATGTTTGAGTAATAAAATCACTGTTAACTGTATCCAGCAGCTCTGTAAAGTTATTGTTACTATAACCAAGTTTAGCAGCAACAGTATCACTTATTCATTAGCCATGTTGATATGATCATGTTTTGCATGTACTCGTTTGATGTATGAACATAAACTCAATTTTATTTCAGGTGCTGAACCTTTAAACCTCGACTAGCTCAGTCTGTGATTCTTTCGGAGTTTCTCTCTCACACAGCTCAGTACACATTGTCATTTAAAGCAAATCAAGTCAGATTACAAACTATCACAAAAACAATCAGAGAAGAAAAGTGAGAAAAGAAGGGCAGAGTTCAGCTGTTCACATCAATTAATTCATATTCGTTGGTTGTCATAAAAAAAAAAAAAAAAAAATCAGACTTTTTTTTTGTGAAAGCCAAATACAGGACTCGACCATAAAAATAACCTGTCCTCTGTGTTCACTGCAAAGCAACATTTGTTATGATTTGTAACAAGATCTGAACCCAAAAGCACAACTTTGAACCACAGGCAGGGGCACCCCCAGGGATTTTGGGCCCCATGAAAAAAAATCTAGTTGGGCCCTTGTATAGGTTGCCCATGTCCCAAAGGGCCCCCTGTCAGTGCCGGGCCCTTGGAATTGTCCTAACCTTTCCCCCCCTGGCGGCGCCCCTGACCACAGGTAACAGTGAAAAAGTCTTTAATGTTAAAGTGAGGAACACGAGTGCAGGTGAGGAGGGGTGGTGCGAGGTCCCGGGGTCCCGTCGTGGCTTGTGAGGTCACCGGTGAAGACGAGAGTGACGGATGTCTGCTGCTGAGCAATGCCGGTGTAGTGGCACGGCGTGGCCTGTCTCCTCGAGCGTAGTCACTAGATGAGAAAACACAAGAGAGCAGGCGGCAGGTCTGCAGGTCCACAGGCAGGCGGAGGAGAGGCAAACACATGCTGTTTGGTTAACACGGCAATCCGGGGCAAAGTGGAAGAAGCACAGAGGTAGGCCTATTAGCCACACAAGCTAATATGCAGGAGCACAGAGTCAAAATTCAGAGCAGGGTCAGGAAGTGAACAACCACGTGTACTGAAGCAATGAGCTGGCGACAATCAGGAGTCCAGAGGCTTTATAGAGAGCTGATTGTAGAGTGGATTCACCTGGCTGCTGCCTGTTGGAGAGAACCCTAACCCTAACCCTAACCCTAACACACACACACACACACACACACACACACACACACACACACACACACACACACACACACACACACACACACAGAACAGACAGGGGGAGAGACACAGGAGGAGCAATACAGACAGGGGAAACAACACAAACACCAGGAAGAAGGCGGGGCTGCCATGATGGGATCATGACAGAATTCCTATAATTGTTTCACTAAGCTGTTCTTGATACACTTGAAAAACATATTTAGTATTGATATAATATCACTGCTAAATAACTTGTATGTTGTCAGATAAGTGACATGTTCTTTTGATTGAACATATTAATGAAACATCTCTCTACCTCTGTTACATAGGTGCTGATGCAGTCCTGGAAGTTCCTGCATTCACTTTGTTTGGAGGAGACTATGTGATTCTGCGCTGTAAGAATCGTATTTCACAATATATGATGGCAGCTACATTTTACAAAGATGGATCACCTCTTCGAATGGACACAAACCATAAGTCATCCACAACAGGAGAAATGACCATTGATCCAGTGTCAGTGTCAGATGAGGGCTGGTACAAGTGTAAGTTTGCTGATGGGACAGAATCTGAAGAAAGAGAGCTGAGAGTGAAAGGTAAGAAGCTGTCTCACTGTGATGAAGAAACATTATAATTGTTTTAAATGCTGCACACAGAATCCAAATGATACGTCACAGAACGTCCACCTGTTAGCTTTTCTGAATTTTCAGTTCAATTTCACTGTCGTCATCAAGTGAAGTATATTTTTTTTCAATAAATCCTACATTACCTCTTCATACTTACAGACTGAAGTCTTCAGTTTCGAGCAGATTTTGTCAAAAGGGTACAAATCAGCTCATTAAACAGTAAGATCTCTATTGTGTAATGTATTCAAAATGTTTCTTGTTTTTCTAAACCAAACAGCAGGTAGACGTTCAGTCACACTGACAGCAGACAGGACAATCATACCACTGGGGGGCAGCGTGACACTGACATGTTCTGTGGAGGATCCTGCTGGATTCACATATCAGTGGTTCAGACAGACATCAGAATATTCTGGAAAAACTTCTCTTCAGAATGTAAATGTTGAAGAAACAAGCATAGTTATCTCACAAGGAGGCAAATACACCTGCAGAGGATGGAGAAGAGAACCAGATGTCGTCACACCTGAAAGTAATGAAGTCATCATTGAGGAAACTGGTGAGTTTAGTATTTTCTAATGGAATAAACAACCTATAGTCTTTATGTTCTTAAACAATGTCCAAAGTGTGAATGGAAAGTGATTGTTAGTCATGTTAGTCCAGTAGCTCTCACTTTTCTGAAAACAAAAACAGAAAACTGTTTAAATCTCCATCATCATGTCAACAATGGGCTACTGGTTTGACCTCCTTCACTTTGTTAATAGAAACAAAGATTTGAGGATGATTCCTTTATGTTGTTCAGTTTAATGTATTAATATCTGGAATTGAGAGATTGTTCATAAGGAAAAGTTTACACAGTACTGCTGCTAATACTGTAATTGTGAACAAGAGGAAGTGGGGGTGGCTGGGAAAACACACAATCAGCGTGTTGTGCTGGGAGTTAAACATTAATGTTATTAATGCCAAAATCACTACATGTTTTTATTTTAACCAGATTTTAAGCAAAGCAAATTTTCAATCCAGATGTTGAAAAGGCGTTCATGTGTTCATAAAGTCCTTTTACCAAACCATTTAAAAAAACATATAATCCAGCCTGCATGATAAACTAGACATTAGACATAAGACTAACATTGAGGGAAAATGAAAATGTTCTTCCATATTGCTGTGGTCAAAACAGTCTAGTGTCTGAACTAAATGCATCCTGCTGAAGGCTGCTTATATTTTTGGAGACTGTTGTTGAACTCTGAAAGCTCTTATCCCTTCAGCTGCTTCTACTGTTAACTCTGATTGGCACTTCACTGACCTTTGAGTGGTTTCTACTAATTTCAACAATATTACTGGTGTGTTAGTGATGAGTTGGTTTTGAAATGTTTGCTGCAGAACAGAATAACATGCATTCACATAATGAATACAGTGATTATAACAGAAGATGATGGCATTTGATCTGTTCATGTTTAATCCTGTTTAAATCCTAACTGTGTATTTTTATGTGAACAGTTTCCAACAGGGCCACTTTGACCCTTCAACACAACTGGCCTCAGATATTCAGAGGAGAGACGATCACCCTCAGATGTGACATCAAAGATGGAGGAGACACTGAGTGGACGTATGAATGGTCACCAGACAACTTAAACACACCTCCAACATCCAATGAATACAGGAGTATCAGTGCTACTGAGGCTGACAGTGGAGAATACAGGTGTAAAGGAAGAAGAGACTCATATTCCTTAACAGAGTGGAGTGATGTCATCAAACTGACAGTATCATGTAAGTTGGACTTTCTGTCATTCATACTGGAAATGTTTTAATGTTTTCATTAATCTAAATAAAACAGTAGGAAACATTTCTCTCCAACAGTAATGAAGTCTCCTTAATTAACTGAATGATTAAAAAAAAGTTTTAGCATTGGAACAAAATAACTGAGAAGCAGCCAGTAATCAGAGTTCTGTAGTTTTTCCATTAGAAACGACAAAAGCATCTCAAATAACTTCCAGGCTGGAATGATGCTGCACTTTAACACTGTTCTCCACAGTAAGAAGGTTCTGGGTGTGAAAGACACATTCAGCCAACTGGTTGAGTTAACTCAGGTTAATCAGCAGTCAGGTTAGTTCAGATGAATCACTTGAGTAGTCTACACTTCCTGTAAGTGATAGTGTCAGTGGTTGTCTGTGTTCTGTGTTCACTGTGTGATAGACTGACAGTCTGTCCAGGATGTAACCTTGCTCTCATCAAATGTGAGCTGGGATAATCACCCTGTGACCCTGCAAAGGATAAGAGGCTACAGATCATTGATCATTAAACAGTTGTCTTTCAACAATGAAAAACCACAGTGAAAGTGTTCAACTTGGCTCTTCAACACTTAAACACAAGGTTTTACCTTCACACATGTAACATTCAGTAGTGCAGCAGCTAATTCATTAAGAAACCCAGGAAAAGAGAGAGAGGCATGACATGTAAGAGAGCTCCTTGGCCAGGTTAAAAGTAATATGTATCCAGTATTTATAATTTAATTCAGTGTTAATATAAATTTAAGTTTTACAGTTCAAGTATTTGTTTGCTTTGGGTTCCCTATTTAAACTGAAGTAAATCACAGTGACATTAATTTCCTTTTTTATGTCTTTGCTCTAAATCAAACAGCAAACAGACCAAAGGCTGAACTGAGGGCTGATGACAGAGACATTCCTGTAGGGGGCAGTGTGACCCTGACCTGCTCTGTGAACCCATCATCATCTAGTTGGAAATACTTCTGGTACAGAGGAGAGAAAACATCTGAACCTCTGACCTCTGAACTCTCAGCTGGACCAATCAGAGTCTCAGAGGAAGGAGTCTACTGGTGCAGAGGAGGAAGAGGAGAGCCAGTTTACTACACAGAGTACAGTGATTCAATCACTATCTACAGAAAGGGTGAGTTTGACTTTTGTTTTTTAAACATAATTTTAAGACATATATTATATTTATATTTGTTGATTGATTAGAATAAAGACCTGATGTAGATCAAACTTTTTATTCTTTGGTTCCTTACTGTGAATTCTTGAACATTGAAAACATATATTTATATCTGGTAGAAAAAAACGTGATGTGGATTTAACTTTTTGTCATTTTTTTCCCTTACTGTGAATTCTTGAACATGAACAGTTCCAAACAAGGCTGTTGTGACTCTGCAGCCAAACTGGTCTGAAATATACAGAGGAGAGACGATCACTCTCAGATGTGACATCAAAGATGGAGGAGACACTGAGTGGGAGTATGAATGGAGAACAACCAGCAAACAAAAACCCTCAAATAAAAATGAACTTAGCATTAGATCTGTTTCTGCATCCCACAGTGGAGTCTACAGGTGTAAGGGCAGAAAGAAAAGTGAAAAGTCTTCAACAGATTGGAGTGATCCCTTCAAACTGACAGTATCAGACAGTAAGTCACATAAAATATTTCATTTCTACATTATATTTGGTCCTCTATCAATACCTGTTTTCATTCTGAAAAATCATTTTCCAGCAGAACCCCAGTCTGTCCTCACTGTGTCTCCATCATGGCTGAGTGCTGGAGCCTCAGTAACTCTGAACTGCAGTGTTAAAGATCAATCTGCAGGATGGAGGTTCTACTGGTATAAGACTGTTCCTGATCCATCAGACAACTCCTACAGCTATGAGCTGCTACCTGGCAGCAGCAGTGGGACTGAACAGGATTCCTACATTGTTCATGGACAGACACACACAGCAGGATATGTGTGCAGAGCTAGAAGAGGAGATCCAGTGTATTACACTGATTACAGTCAACCTCAGTTTGTCTGGTCTGCAGGTCAGTCTGTTTCTGTCTCTTAAGTAAAAGATATTATATCAGCTCTGTTCATCTTTTTTCTAAATGATGACAAACGAATAGTATCTGGAAAAAAAATAATTGATTTACTGTGTTCTTCTTCTTGTCTCTCTCGCTAGCATCAAGCCAAACTTCACAATTTCCACCCTAATGGGTGGAATTGACTTGTTTCTTTCTGTCCTTACTCTTTAACATAAAACACAAAAGAGAGCTATGATATCTTTGCTAAAAACGTTACTCTAATTTGCAAAATGTTCTTTTAGTCTGGATACTGAAGCAATAGTTCAAGGTAAAACTGTTTCACCTCTTATCACATGTTGTGTTTCAGATTTTCACTCATCAGCGTCTCTCACAGTGAGTCCTGACAGAGCTCAACACTTCATCTCTGTCTCTGTCTCACTGAGCTGTGAGGGAAACTCTACTGAGTGGAGAGTGAAGAGGTTATCAGCTAAGAACAGATACCTGTCAGACTGCACCACCTGGGGGACAATGAATGGATCTACATGCAAACTAAAGACTTACTGGCTCAGTGATGCAGTGTACTGGTGTGAGTCTGGATCAGGAGAGTTCAGCAACCCAGTCAACATCACTATACAGGGTATGATTTTATTATATTTTGGAGTTCTGCCCAACACTCTGCTTCATGATCTCTCTAGTAATTAATTGTTGTCACTTAATTTACATAGTTAAGGATTTAATTACACTGTGATTTTAACCATGTATACATATAGAATATAGATTTGTGGCTGATCTGTTCTTCAGTTTTCAGCAGCTGAAGGATTCTTGAACAGTAAGACACACAAGTTGTATGAAGATAAAATGTCAGATTTAATGAACACTGTTAAATCAATCAGAAAACCCAGTATGTTTCTTTTCTCATCTCTCTACATCCACTCTTTCTCAAGTTCCTCGACCAGCTGATCTCTGACTGAAACCTCGTATTCTTTGACTGTTTAACAGATAAAAATATGATCCTGCTGAGCCCTGCCCGTCCTGTGACTGAGGGAGATTCTGTTAGTCTGAGCTGCAAATTAAGAAGACAAACATTTGACTCCACTGTGTTTTTCTATCACAATGAGAAACTCATTCAAAATGACACCAGATGGGAGTTAAATATCTCTGCAGTGTCAAAGTCAGATGAAGGATTCTACAAGTGTCAACACTCAGGACAAGAGTCAGCACAGAGCTGGATGTCAGTTCAGGGTGAGTAGGATTAAAATGATTGCTGCATTTTCTTTTTAATGTGAACTGTTTCTGTGTGTGAAATACATTCAGCTGTATACTGAACTGATTTCAAAGTAGTTTTAGTTTCAGACACCTTCCTCTTTTGGATCCCGTTGACTCTGATATTTATTAAAGCACTTTGTAAAGTCAGTTTTACAAACATGTTATAAGTTTATTAAGAGTTAATATTTACTATTTTACAGCAGTGTCCAGGCCTGAAAGCTCTTCATTTCCTGTTCTGTTGATTGTTGGACTGGTTTGTGGAATCGTTCTTGTTATTCCTCTGCTCGGTTTGTTCTGCTACAGAGCGTCCTATGGTGAGACCTTCTTCTTCTGTTATTAGATGCTTATTAATTATTCAAATACACACACATACTCTGATCTCATGAGATAGAACAGCAGTATAACAGCCATCTAACAACAAATGTCTTTTTCACAGATTCATGCTTTGTCAGGTAGGTGCAACACAAACTCATCTCATTTTGAACAGAACATCAACACATTTTATGATCGTATTTAAATGTATTGTATCTGATACGTGTTGTAGACCAGTCCAGTCTGAGAGCGCCAATGCAGAACATGTAGACTACAAGCTTGATAATTACTCTGCTCTCCTCCATGGTAAGCAGTTAAACTAATCTTTATTTTTTACATATTATATTTAAAGCAATCTAAAAAAATCTTAGTTTCTTTAATCAGTGTTGTAAACTAACCTTGGCTTGATATTTATTTCTCTGCAGGTGATGTTTGTCTATATGAAACAATCAGAGGACGTCAAGAAGCTGAACATGGTACAGTTTATAACTTTTTATTTAACATGGAGCTGTTAGAAATACTAGAATAAGAGAATTTAATTTAACTGTAAGTGACTTCTTGACAATCCTTGAGCATATTTATTTGTCTGAAATGACATATTTTAGACTGAGTTACACATCTAACAGCAAATGTCTTTTTCACAGATTCATCCTTTGTCAGGTAGGTGCAACACTCTCTCATCTCATTTTGAACATAACATCAACACATTTTTATGTTCCTATTTAAATGTATTGTATCTGATGCGTGTTGTAGACCAGTCCAGTCTGAGAGCATCAACACAGATCATGTAGATCACGAGAATGATCATTACTCCGCTCTCCTCCATGGTAAGCAGTTAAACTAATATAATAGATCTAATCTCATATACTTATACAGTGGGGTCCAAAAGTCTGAGACCATTGAAAATCTGTAATATTGTCACATAAACCCGGAAATAATCAGAAAGTATTAAGAAAGTGTGAGTCTGAGCATCAAATCATTTTCAGACTCCAGGTTTCTAAAGGAGCAGTGCATGTAACAATATAAACTCTAAAACACTTCACAGAAACTGGATCAGTTGTTTGCAAAGCACGATCAGACAGACCCAACATGACCACACCATCAGAAGATCAATAAATCCAGCGTCGTTCCCTGAAAGATAGAAAAGCAACTTCATCACAGATACAGAATTTGATAAATACACACACAAGAATCCAATCAGGTGAAGTCTGACAAAGGAAAGCTATCTTGTCTCGAGGACGATCAGCTGTTCCTAAACCACTTCTTAGTTGGTGAAGCAAGACAACAGACTGGAGGTGGGTGAAGAAATACCAGAATTCTTCAAAGACATCAACTTTTAACTCAAATTGTTAAGCTGATATTATCAATAAAAAATATTATTACAGTCAAAACAAATGCAAAGTAGAACTGTTGTGTGGTCTCAGTCTTTTTCTTTCTTTTCTTCTTTTAAATGATCAATAAAATCTGATGTCTCACATGATAAATGTGTTGTATACAGTTAAACTGATTAAACTAACCTTGTCTTGATATTTATTTCTCTGTAGGTGATGTTTGTCTCTATGAAACAATCAGAGGCCGTCAAGAAGCTGAACATGGTACAGTTTATATCTTTTTATTTACCATGGAGCTGTTAGAAATACTAGAATAACACAATTAACTTTAAATGATTTATTGACAATTATTTAAGTTTAAAACATGTTTACATTTCAAATTAATCCAATGATCTCACATTATTGATACAAAAACACTGCTAAGAGTCAATTCTTTAATGGGAGAGTGGCGGGGGGAGAAAGACAGAGGGGGAGGGGGGAAGAGAGAGAAGGGTGAGAGAAGCATAGGGAGAAAGAGGGAGAGAAAGAGAGAGGGGGAGAGAAGGTCAAGGGAGGGAACCAGGGAAGAAAAAGAGAGGGGAGAAGGGGAGAGAAAGAGAGACAGGGGCAAGGAGAAAGTGAGTAAGGAGAGAGGGGAGAGAAAGAGAGGGAGAGACAATGATTATGGGGGATAGGGGGGGGGTAGAGAAGAGAAAGAGAGAGGGGAGGATAGGGAGAAAAAGGGGGCAAGAAAGAGAAAAGGGAGAGGAAGGGGAGAGAGAGGACAGTGTCATAAATCAACCTGAATCTCTTTTTGTTTACTTTGCTTTTTCTTTCAGGTCAATAAAGAAATCTGGACCAACTAAACCGATGGAACGGACGACAACATGAGAAACTACATCTTTGTACTTTGACAGCTTGTATGGAATCACTGTGTGCAGCTGTGCTGTCCAAATAACAAACAGTATTTTGACACAAGTTCATACTCAGGTCACATCATAACTCACACATATTCTCAGGTGTAATAATATGTAAGGTCAAAAGAGAATGTCAGTATGTAAGGTGAGTGATGGCTATGCAAGGTGAAAAGGTAACCATTATATATGAGTTTAAAGGTAAAGAACAACGTTTTTATCACAGCTGACAGCATTTCATTAGACTGCTGTAGAAATATGAGACATGCTCAGTATTCTGTACAGTTAATTTGTTAGCAGATGATGTAAAATAATGGCTTTATATGGATTTTATTGTTGTCTCTTTTAGCACAAGACTACTGAAGCAGAATCCCTGTTTTAAACGCACTTCATCATTACTTTTCATTTTTGCAGTTATGTTGTCACCTTTTGTTTTTGTTGAGTTTTTGTAGGAAACATTGAATGCAACTTTGATACAATATGTTTGAGCTTGTGTAGCAGGGTACCAGCTTTAAAGTCAGCGTCTTTGTTAAGTGTTAGATCCAGGATAGACGCCAACACTGACTTCTGATAGAAGTAATAATCTGCTATCAAACAACATCTCCTATTGCATGTACAGTATGTATGTTTTCCCTCTGTCATTTTCAAGTTAACTGAGAGGTATTGTGTGTATTTTTTCACATCAAAGTATTTTATATTCATTGTATTTTAAAATCTTTTGAATATTTTCTACATCAATAAACAGTTTGTTTTCCAGCAGTAAGCTGTCAGTTGTGTTTTTAATTCCTTTTTTGACTGCACAGCCAAACTGCCACAGAGCCCTGTAGCAATGATCATGTCCGTTAATGTCAGTGTGTCTTAAAGTATCTGGATGTACTCGATATGGATGCTGTTTGACGGGTTGTGAATCGCCGACATCAACGTCACGTCACTTCAGCACTGGACAGCTCCTCTGAGACTTTCCCAGCAGCAGACTAACAGACGGTGAGGCAGCTTCAGCACCGGACAGCGACACCATCTGTTCATCCGGCCTGTGCTGCCTCAAGATTGCCACTAGCTGTCTCACAAGCCCGACGCAGTTTCAACCTGAAGTTACTGACATATTCCAGCAGATTATGTTCCGTCCTTTCACACAGCCACTTCTCCCTCAACAGCTTCAAGGGACCACGTACAGTATGGGCAAACACCAACTCTGAAGGACCAAACCCAAGAGACTCCTGTACCACTTCCCTAATGGCAAACATCTGCAGGTGAAGCCCCTCATCCTAGTCCTTTAAACTCCAGACAATCAGTGTGTAGCACGGTCTTCAATGTCATGTGAAGCACTGAGCTGTACAGGGAGTCTTCTTCTTCTTAAAGGATGGTAATACAGTGTACCAGTGTGAGTTTACCAGGTAGCAATGATAAGGAGATGTGATTTAAGTCAATACAGAGACAGGTCAATGAAACGTCTTAAACTTTATTTTAAATGAACATCATCAGGTTGATGAGTAAATCAGTCAGTGTACTTGATAGACTCCAGTCACTGTGCAGGTGAAATAAAAGCTTTTTCCACAGATCACCACAGGGGGGCGTCAAACCACACTAACTGATACTGACACAATGCATGTGCTCCTTTTTACCTCTGAGACGATGGCGGCTGTAGTGAAGTCCCAGGATGCCAAGTCAAGGTTACCTGTGAGCCTCATTCTCAAAGAGTTGTAGTTCTCTCCAAGTAATAACAACTCTGTCAACTTCTCTTATTCTATACTTTTCATGTTCTTTGACTCTTTAGCAGCTGAAAATGTCTCCCTGCTTTACTCTACTCAGAAGAAAAACAAACAAACGCAGAAGTTGGGAATGACGTCACTGTCTAATTCTTGGTATCTCAGCATCAGGACTTTATGTGTGAAAAGGAACTCAAAACATATTTCAGTCATGCTGATGAGAACTGGCTTTGTGTGTTGTTCTCACGCTAAGACACTCTACAGTTTATTAATTAATAATTAATTTCATTAAAAGGCTGTTTTGGTTCATATGTATTTAATGTAAATAATCAGTATGTACTGATTGTGCAGAATGTATTTGATCCTCTATCAATACCTGTTTTAAATCTGAAAAATCATTTTCCAGCAGAACTCCAGTCTGTCCTCACTGTGTCTCCATCATGGCTGAGTGCTGGAGCCTCAGTAACTCTGAACTGCAGTGTTAAAGATCAATCTGCAGGATGGAGGTTCTACTGGTATAAGACTGTTCCCAAACCACCAGACACCTACTACAGAGGTGAGCTGCTACCTGGCAGCAGCAGTGGGACTGAACAGGATTCCTACAGTGTTCATGGACAGACACACACAGCAGGATATGTGTGCAGAGCTGGAAGAGGAGATCCAGTGTTTTACACTGATAACAGTCAACCTCAGTTTGTCTGGTCTACAGGTCAGTCTGTTTCTGTCTCTTAAGAAACAGATGTTATATCAACTCTTTTCATCTTTTTTCTAAATGATGACAAACATATTGTAGTGTCTGTGTGTTTCTTACACATCCTGAGCTCTAAGACAATAGTGAATAATGACAGGACAGGATGGGACAGGACCAGATGCTCCCCTGTAGACAAGTGTGGGAATGCAACATTGCAAAGGTCCACATGACCAGGAGCCGTTAATCAGCTCTGATGTGTGCATCTGAGATAAGCTACAGGAAGGAGCCCACACCAGAGGTTCGGAGCTGACTCAATGTATACATTGTCATCTAAGTATAGAGAGACCATCCTGTCCACTTTAGCTGACATCAGCAAAGTTAAGTAACACACACAAGAATTATTTCATAAGGGGTGTGAGGCAGACCCATCCTTCTTTTCTGCTATTGGATAGATGAACCTTTAATCCACCAAAGTGACCAATTAGGAGAACTAGGCGGATATGGAAAATAGACTCTAAAAAGGCCTTCACACCAGAGAAAGGGTGGTGGTCACTTGTAGATTTCCTAAGATCGAAGGCTCGATAGGATTTCTGAGAGAGCAGAGGGCAAAGCATTTGGCAGAACTTTGCCAGGATTTGAGAACACCAGGGAGCGGCCACACTCTGGTTCGGATGCTGGCTTGAGATCTGTTTCAGTACAGATTGCTCTATCATTCCACCCAGCCTTGCCTCCGCAGACTTCTTTTATCATCAAACTACAGGCTGACACCTTTGATGTAGAGAGCCCAGAAACTACAATATAGTATGTTGAAAAAAAGAAAATTAGATTACTGTGGTATTATGATCTTGTCTCTCTCACTAGCATCAAGCTAAACTTCACACTGTCCACCTTAGTAAGTGGAATTCACTTGTTTCCTTCTGTCCTCAATTTCAAACTTCACTCTCATTTGCAAAAAGTACTTTTACTCTGGATACTCAAGCTCTTCTTCTGCATCATTTACAGCAGCTGTAGTCACTTGGTTTTCTGTCATTTAAAATCTACTCAAGATGTTAGCAAGAAGTCAAAGTAGAAAACATAATTTTACCAAAATACTAAACTTTGTTGCAATAAAAGAAACACAGCTATAGACTATTTGAATTGAAGCATTTTCTATCTAAAGATCTCTGTGCTCTGTTTGA